>JASSRZ010000065.1:7515991-7551864 GCA_032164315.1 Malacoctenus gilli
TGTGTGTGTGTGTGTGTGTGTGTGTGTGTGTGTGTGTGTGTGTGTGTGTGTGTGTGTGTGTGTGTGTGTGTCACATGCGTGTGTCAGTATGAACATTTCATCACAGCAGCTTTTCCATTAGAGCGGTCCAGATTTAGCATGCGACCTGTCATCTGCAGAGCGACTGCTTTGACCTTGAAGATTTTACTGAGAATGCACAAACAGTTTCCTGCCCATCCTTCTTCCTGCTTTCTTTCTCCATCACCAAGTTAGCTTTTGTTTTCCAACTTGAGAAACGATGAACTGAATTCTTGCGTGCCTTTTTCCATGAATGATTTGGGATCTTTTAAGAAGTCGTTGCTTGTCTCAAATCGTTGTTGGTTTCCAGAACACAATGTACGCGATCATTCCCATATGAACATTCAAATCCTGTTAACATGTTCTTTTTTGAATTACTTGTGCATATGTGATCCGTAGGGGGCATTTGGACACCCTAACATGCCTCCACATTACTGGCTGATCTTCTTCATGTTGTGCTGAAATGCATCAAAGCATCAGCAGAATTACTTCCGGCTCTCAGATGGCAAAACTCCCTCGAAGCTCAACATTAGAGTTGGATTATGTGGCACATGTGTGCATGTGTGTATTAATGAAACGAAACCGTGTGTGTGCGCGTGTGTGTGTTTGTGTGTGTGTGTGTGTGTGTTTGCCTGAATGCGTGCATGAGTGCTCCTCTGTGCAGCTGTAATCTTGTACTTGCAGCAGCTCGTGTGCCAGAAGTAGAGCTGTGCATGTTGGAGGAAACGGGCTCACCGTGCCGTTTGGTTGGAAAAGGAGGTTTGTAAACATTTCAGGAATTCAACCAATGATCTGATCTGGAAAACACGGACCGCTACATCACACTGATGTCAATCAACATTCAGTACTCATGTGTGAGCAGGGCTGAAAGAGAGGTGCATCCACGCGAATATTCTTTTTAAAAATAAATCTCTTTATTAGAAAAAAGACATTTTTGGTTGCACAAAATGTTCAGATACTTTTTTCAAATCTTCCTTTGACTTTGCCAGGCCCCAAAAAAATCCCACGACCTGATCTGAGATGTTGTGACTCACACAACATAATCAGGAGTGAGATCACAGCATTTAGCCCAAGTTTACCATGTCATGGGTCGGTCATATCACGTTTCATGCTGAGAATAGATCTTGGTTCTAATGTCCAGGCAAAGTCACGAAATCCTGTTGCACAGGATAGAGAATCAATCCTCATGACCTTGTCACATGATGACCATCCAAAGAAACCGAAGATGCACGTGGTCGTAATGGCACATTTAAAATCTCATCACATTCTGGGATCATCAGTAGAATCTGTGATTTTGCATAACAAGGTGAAGCAGGCCAATTCAAACGATTGCATTGTCACAGTTATCTCCCATGTATGTCAGATGTTTGAGGGTTGTGGTTTTATAGCACAGCCATTTCTGTTAAAAGCAGAATTATTCGACATACTGGAAAACTTCTGTTGACACACAAACAAATGTGACTCATGTTACATTGTCCTCGTCCGAACATTTATGTTATGCGGCGCTCTACAAATCTCAAAGAGGCAAACTCCTTTTTCACAACTTAGCAGAAGTACTGATACAGTACACGACAGCAGAAGCATACCAGCAAACTATTTACAAGTGAAAACATTTCCGATTTGAATCGACATTTCTAATGCTGCAGGATTTTCTGTCCATCGGACGTGTCTTCCAAACAGGTCCAAACAGGAAGCAGGAGAAAGTGCCCGATAGAGGTAATTTTTCATAGAACAGATTCTTCACCAACACTGTGAGTAAAGATGTGATCAGAGCCTGAACGCTTGGTTCACATGTATCGTGATAGAACCACTGTTGTGAAAAAAAACGCTCCAAGTTTCATGCAGAAAAACAAACGCAAAATGTAGAGAATGAAAAAGTAGGTCACAAGGTATAAATCATGAACTGAATAATTAGACATCAGGCTTACTCTGTGAGCGTTTTCCAGATGCCGACACAAGAAGCAGTTCAGTCCTTCCTTTCAACTTCAGGCAAAACACTGGACCGCTCAATTTGAATTTGTTGTTGTTTGCTGAATCAACAGGTCGCATCTTGGTGGCCAAACGCATTTTCATCAAAGATAGAATCGAGAGTAGAGCACAGCTTTTATTCTGAAGGTTCCTGCTTTTGTATGTTGGTGTGTGTTTCCAACCAACATTTGGCTCCATTGTGACGTTTTAGCGAAGCGAAGATCCATGGGGGGGGGGCAGAAAGGAGTTGAGCACACATGATGCTGCGCTGTCTGGAAAAATAGCCAACATTTAAGTCTGCAAGACACAGCTGCTTCAAATTTTTAATTTTTTGCCACTTGCAAGTGTCTCTTTTTTTTGGGTGAGAGGCTTTAAAGCTACTCTTTGCTTTGTTGCAATTTTATATTTTTTCCATTGTAATGTCAAAATTTTCCTAACAGTCACATGGGAATCAAATGTAAGAGGAATGCACCAAGTGCTGGAGCACAAAAATGTACCCTTTATTTTCTATTTTTATTTTTTTTGATAAAAATCTGACCAACCATACGATTTGCACCAAATCAAGTGTTTGGTCAAAATTTGTGTCAATAATCTGTTCCCCCTGTCCCCTCCCTTCTCCTCCTTCCCCTCTCTGTTCACCAAATGCTTGTCTCCACACCAGTGCTACCTGGCGGTAGAAACGGCTTTTATAGTTGAGAGGGGGAAAAAAACCAACAAACAAGAATCCCTTTAATTAAACATTGCCTGAGGAGATTTTGTGCAACACACCAATTGACTTTTTATAGGCACTTCATATGGTGACAATCGTCTTCTGAATGTCATTATCCTGCAAGGTTGCTGCTGCAGCAAGATCGACATGCTCCTTTAGCTGTCATGATTTTGAAACTGAATAATGAAGAAACAGAGACGCAAACTCTCAGTCAACGTCAGCTGTCTTAGATTTTCAGGGTCAGGGCAGCATCACGACTCTGCTGTGCTATTGTGAGAGAAAATAAGACGTGGTGATCAATTACCTCCACCTGTTTAAACGCAGAGGTGAAGTATCGATTCCCTTTACTACAGAAGGCAGATGGAGGAAAGTTTGGTTTCTAATTAGAGAAAGGTCAAACAAGCTGAAGTGCAAAGAAAAGAAAGACAGATTCCTGCTTAAAAATCCTTCATGTTAACAAAAGCTTTGTGAAACAACAGGTAGCAGAGCAGCCTAATAAGAGGCCGAAAATCGATAGAGCAGCGTGTAAATAAAATAAAGGTCAAAGTGCTCCAAGACGCAATATGCTGGTGTGTGTGCGTGCGTGCGTGCGTGCGTGCGTGCGTGCCTGTCGATACAGACGGAGCTCTGTAAACACCAACGCATTTGAGTGCAACTCAATCGACCAGATCCGACATCCTTACATGAAATAAACACATTCATCCAGTAAATAAACCTGTAAACAAATACAGACAGAAGGAGTGAGGAGTTCGAAGCAAAAGGCTCCAGCCAAAGTGAAGTCGCTCTGTGGAGACCCGGGTTCACTTCCAGCCTGGTGTCTTTTTGTCTTGAGTTTCATGTTCTTGTTCTGTCTGCTGAAGGCGGCCTTGTCCCACAGTCCAAACACCTGCTTGTTAGGTGAACTGATGGGTCATTCTGTTGTCAACCGTTGATTACAGTAGTTACCACTCTGACAAATGTGATATTTATCATCTGATTTTGTTACATTTTAGTCAGAATTGTAAGTTTTCATATGTCACCAGTCATTCCTGTTGTTTTCCTTTTGGTTTATGTGTTTTAGTGCTTCAAACAAACGCCAGCAGTCGCAACTCTTCTCTCAAATGTGTATCGAGTGAAACTACCAAGTCTGCAATTCTCAGCTCGAACACAATCGCTTCTCTTTAGACTTGGATTATTCAGATCACAAAAAGCTGGACGACCTGATTGTTCGGTGAATCACCGGCCGCTTGACAGCCGTCCTGCGGTCCGGTTCGTGTTTGGTCCGTCACGCCCGTCGGTTCCGCTGTGCTCTGCAAAAACGTGCAGGAGATTATAACCCGATTGTTGTTTGTGTTGTTTGGCACAGTGGGCGAGTTGAGCTGGCAGTGGTGCAGTGTGACTTGGGGAACACTTGTGCTTTCACTCCTTCACCGCTGTCGTCACATGTGCCTCCCTGAAGGTGGTCTGAATGATGTAATGTATCTCTGATGTGCCTGGTGTCCCTTCACACTTACCCAGGTTAGGAAATGAACCAGTGCGGGGTGCAATATCTAAATACTGACACCACAGCAATGCATTGGAGGTCTTTGAAGGTTTTCATACTATGTGGATAGCGTACGGAGACATACAGCTCCATGATGGGTGTTAGGTTCTGTACTGCTATAGGCTGGAGTCCCAGTGAATGTACAGGTCATAACTATCCAGAAAGTCTGTGGAAAAGACACTCGGGGGCGTTTGAGGACACAACGGGGCCAGTGTGGGCGTTTCCTCTTCTTTTTCACGCCCTGTGTCAAAGTCCAACCAGTCCATGTTTTCCAGTTCTTGATCCCTTTCGGACATCATGTCAAAGGTGTCCATGGGGGACGAGGGATGGTCCAGGATGCTCGGCGTGCAAAGCATTTGGCTGTTGAGGTCATCGATCACAGTCAGCAGTCCCCCAGGCTCCACCCCGAGGAGGGGCTTCCCCGTGGCGCTTTCCAGGAAGTCCTCCAAGCGTCCACCTCCGGCCCGGCCGAGGTGTCGCTTCTCCTCCAGGAGGAGAGCCGGAGCCCGAGGTTCAGGCTGATCCACAGGGTGGTCCGGCAGAGGGGAGTCACAGCAGGGCGGGCAAGAGGGGGACAGCAGCTGAGGGAGCGGCGAGGGAGGAGACGGGGTGGATTGTGGGTACAGACAGTGCAGCAGGGGATCTGCTGTCGCTCTCACTCCTGAAAGTATACACAAAGAGCTCTAAATGACAGTGAGGAAAAGGAGTGAAAAGGTAGAACAGAGACACGAACGAGGTTTACCTCCTGTCTGCATGATGATGTCAATAAAATCCTCTTCATGCTCGGTGTCCTGGTGATAGAAACGCATCGTAAAAAAAGGATTTAGACTTCACTGCAAAATCTGTATGAAAAATTGACATATCACAGTGTTTCTCTTTGACATTGTTCTTCTATTGGAAAAGCAATCAAATTAACCCCAAAGGAAGTTTTAAAAAAAATGGGCTTTTGCAGCTTGGTGCCTTGATGAAATAACTTGTGGTCCCGTGACACAATGAGACACTCAGATCGTCATACTTTGTCGCCAGGTGATGAGGTCGCTGTCTGAACAGAGGCTGGAGACAGAGGACTGAACAGGACGTCCAGACTGGGACACAGCTCCTGAGGGACAGAAGGACGAGGTGAGTGAGAAGAAATGAAAGTGAAAATGGTTGACAGAAACTTCATGAAGACGCCTTCAGGCTCCGCTGGTGTCATTCGCGGGATCGCTTACAGTTTGGGAGGAGGGTGATGGAGTGTTTTTCTCTGAGGGGACAGTGTCCGGGTCCCTGAAGAAAGACTGCAGAGTGGGTGGTGCTGACAAACACTGAGCAGCTTCCTGCTGAGGCTCTTCTTCTGATATCAGAAGTCCTCCATTATGCGTCTTTGGTCGAGTATAAAAAGAAAAACAACTGGCTTAGTTTCAAAGTGAGCCTTTAAAAACAGCGGATGAAAAAATATCAAGGAACATCGCTGTTAATTGGAGACTTAGATGCAGTTAGTGATCTTAAAACTTGGTCTAAATCTCAGCATAATGCCGCCACTGCATTGAAAGTGTCACGAGAAGCAAGAATAGACAAGGAAAGATTGCTGATGGCAGCAATCTGTGCCCTCAGCACACAGTGTTCCACTAAATCCTGACATTTCTCCCAGGCAGGCAGCTTCTCACCCGTAACACTGAGCGCCGCGGCACACCTGTACTCAACGGGCGGTGCGGCGGCGCTACGTCTCAATTAGCCCCGATGAGGCCGAGTTTCCCTTTCTGCTTTGTTAACATCATAAATCATGGTAATGGACGATGTCGTTGGAGTAATTAGCAAAGCAATAATAATCAGCATCGGCTGAGTGTCAGACACTTATCAAGGACGGCTGTCATTGCCTCAAACAGCATACATCATTAATTTTCACTGCAGCAGTTACCCCTTCGCAGCAGTCTCTGCACTTCCTGTTCTGTCTTTGTGGAACATTTACAGACTTTGTTCCACCACTCAAGACAACAGAAGAAGGTGTGGGGCTCAGTGCTTTGGTGGAGAATAAAGTGCACCACCAACATCTATAAACGTACGCAAGACAGCACAAATAGCAAAACTTTTGACATCGACTTCTACCTTGGTTGTGTGGTGCAAAAAAGACATATTTTCTGACATGTAATAAATAAAGTTTCATGTTTAGCTGATTCTTGAGTGTCTCAAGGTGTCTTTCCAACAAAAGAGAGACACTTTTAGCTTTGTTTTAAGCTTGGAAATACATTTAGTCGTGCTTCATCAAAAGAACGTCCTTTGCATGTCAGATAATCTATAAACTTCCCTGTTTGCTTTTTTTCTCTCAGTGTACTTTTCTGTGGCAGAAATGCTTTCTAAGCTCTAATTCTCCACATTGTGTTACATTATATTGATGCACTGCAGATATTTTACTGTTTCAGCTCTTTTTTGGTGTGTTTTTTTCCTCAGTTCATTTAGTATAATCCTAATTTTAGCCTCACCTCAGTGCTTTGTTGTTTGACAACTCCCTGGTGCATGCTCTGCCTGGTTTTACGATCAGCTACCGTCAGCTGAACGGGGATCTGACCTGGCCGGAGTTCGGCTGGAGGAGACTGTGGTTGCTGGATGAGAGTAAAAAGTTGAAGTTACGTTGAAGGCTTTAGCTCTCGAAAACACATCTTTGATGCCAAATATAAACAAATGATCCACAAAGTCATGGAAACGATTCCCCTCAGTGACCCTTTACGCACTGATTAAACTGAAACTACCACGTATGTTCTTCAGGCTGCACTTTGTTCATGTATTTAAAGCACTTTGAAAAGCTCAGTTTGGACTCTTATCAGCGATTCACCCCGATGTTTATGACACAGTTGCATCTTGTACCTGTGTAGTCATGTCATGGGCTGTTTTCTCTTCGGAGGCCTCGCCGCTTTGGTTTCCAGCAATGTGATTGGTCAGCGCGATGAGGAAGTGGTTACCGTTGCCGTCGGTGACCAGGGTGGGAGTGGAGTCACTCTTAAGCAGTTCCAGTGGGAAGGTGGGTGCTGATCCAGACTGCTGCTGCTGGGGGTTCATCTGAGGTGCCTGCACACAACAAAAGACCCAGAAAGTTAATCTGACGGCCATTCTGAAGGCTTGTGAGAGTCTGCTATCGATAAAATGGAGCCCTGACCTGTGCTGCCTGCTGCTGTACTTGTTTCTGCTGCATTGGCACCTGTTGCTTCTTCATGTGAATCTTGGTCTGGATCTGGATTTGCTGCAATTGTTTGCTCTGCTGCTGCACCTTGAGCTGCTGCTGTAACAGTGACTTTTGCTGCTTCAGGAGGATCTGTTGCTTCAGCTGCATCTGCTGCAGGTGCTTGGACTGCTGCTCCTGTGACTGGCCCAGCTGCTTCGGCCCCTGCTGCTGTTTGAGCTGCAGCTTCTGCGATTTCTTCTTCTTCTGCTGACAAAGTTTCTGCAGGTTCTGTGGATTCACCAGCAGCTGGTTTGGGCTCTGGACGGCCTGTCGCTGCTTCTGCTGCATGCTTTGCCGCTGAAGCAGGAGCTTCTGTATGGCCTGCTGCTGAGCTATCTGCAGAGCAGTCTGCTGGAGACAAACATATTGTTGCTCAACCTTCTTCTCTGGCTTGAAATGCACCTGTTCTTGCACCTTCTGCGTTTGATCCAATGGTTGCCGTGGTGTCTCCGAGTCTGATGCTTGTGCTGCTGCATTAAAAGGAGCTTCCCTTGCTTCCTCCACAACTTCCTCTTTGACCGTAACATCTGCGTCAGGCGAATTGGTCGCCCCTCGAGAGACAGCTTGAGGATTGCCAGCTGAGTAGGCGGCACCGGGTTTATCCGGAGGTTCCTCTTTAACTCTTAGGAGAATGAGTGGCTCCGAGACCCGTCCTTCCCGGTTGCCGTGCTCCAGCTGCCTCCTCAGGATATCCACCAGCATCTCCTTCTGCCTCAGCATCCTGGTCAGCTCCTCGATCTGTCGGTCTTTCTCCCGCAGCATCCTGTCTTTGTCGATAAGCACGGGCAGGGCTGAGGTGTCAACGGCGTGAGCAGCTGAGGAGCCCGGGCCGCGTTTCAGGGAGGAGGACTTTAAAGAAAACTGACATGGTGCCGGGGCGGAGCGAGGAAGCTCCTCTTTAATGTTCGTTTGGAGCATAGCAGAAGAAGGGGTTTCGAGGTGGAGCTGTGTGAGAGGAGAGCTCATCTGGAAAGCGGAGAGAAAAGATTTGTGAGATTTATAATTATTGTACTGATTCCGAATACAAACACTTCACTAAATTGACAACATAAATACAAGAAAATGATGCTTTTTCTGTGTTTGGAATGAATACTACTACTGCTCCTCCTATATGTGTACTGTGTATAAGTTCTCATAAAAGTTGATCTATTAGACTATTCATTGATATTCATATATAGTCATATATCAACAGCTGGCCATGCATTTCTCTAACCTTCAGTTCACAAGGTTCCTTTGTGATTTAAAACCTCTTATTTGACAAAGATCTACCATTTAATATTAAAGCAGTGTGAATGCAGAGACAATGCTCTTTATTACAATTGTATGTGAAACGTTGTGTCTTCATGATGAAACACTGACTTCAAATATATTCTTAGATTTTCACACTGTCGCATTTTTCACTGATTGTTTGAGGATTTCTGAATCTGGGTCACAGAACAGCAGCCAAAAAACGGAGCAAAACCACGTCTGACCAGTTCTCCCAGGGGCTCGCTGGTGAAGCTTCCATCTTCTGGGCTCAGGGGGGAGTGGTCTGAGGGGCCGAGGAGGGGGGCGGGCGGGGCGGCGCCCGTGACTCCGCAGGTCATGAGCGGCTGAGGTGCGGCTGCAGTTAGAGAGGTGCTAACTGTAAAGAACGGAGCACGGAGGCTTATGAAGCACAAAGCACCGAAGACCTGCACGTCCGTCCTGTTCTGCAGTTACAGTTCACGCATCGACCTTCATTCGTCGAACTGACCCGTGTGTAGCGATATCTGATGGCACTGAGACGTCGGCTGAGCCGTCTTTGTGGTGTTGCTGGTTGCCGCCGTCCTGAAGGATGTGGCGGCTCCTTCAGCCCCCGGCCCTGTGGTACCCCCTGCTGTCGGAAGGAGAGTAGTGTCGCCGCCTCCGTTCAGCTCCTGGTAGGTCCTCAGCCTCTCGATGAGGTCGTTCTTGGTGCCAGAGAGGGGCAAGCTGCGCAGCTTCAGCTCGCACTTCAGCTCAGCGACCTGACAGAAGACGGAGTAACAGCCAAATGGAGATCGAAGGTGGAAATCGAGTAGAAACAAAGAGATCAGAATAAATATGAAAGGAAAATTGAAAAAGATGGAGCGGAAGAGGGAAAGTGTAAACAAGCAGACGGAGTAATCCATCACTGTCTCTCTGAGTATCGGCTTTAAGTTGGCAGCTCACTTCGCCCCGACAAAGCTTAGGCAAACAGGGATCGTTTACATGCTTCTACTTCAATCAGCTCATACACAAGAGGACGACTGTTGACTCAACACTGAACACTGAAAATGCTGGAAACTTGAAAGGAATCAGAACGGCGGAAGAAATTAGACCGAAAAAATGAACATCATTCATATTTTATCAGCTAATTTTATATAAGCTTGAAGCAGAACGCTTCACTTTTAGATTCTAAGTAGGAGCAGTTTTCTGGGGTCGTTGATTCATCGCAGGTTTTACAGACTGGTCGTGACAGTCGCCCTCTTCGACTGAGCGAGATGTCCAAACATCACATTACATGTGTTGCTCATGTTCTGATAATTAAATAACGAGCTGGATTTAATCCGCAGTTTGTGGAACAAACCTTCATTTCGTCCAGATTTGAAAGCAGAGATGCTGGTTTGGTGCCACTTAAAGATACGGAGCTCCCGCAGGGGGGGTTGCGCTGGACAGAGACACCAGTTGAGACCGCAGCTGTTGATTGAGGTGGGGAGGAGGAGGAGGAGGAGGAGGAGGAGGTGGTGGAGGAGGAGCAAGTGGTGGGAGCCTGATCTGTCTGAGATCTGTGGTGGAGAAAGCCAAACAAGCCATTTCTTCAGTCTGATTTTCAGTCCAAATGAGGCCCAACTTTCATAATCATGTGTCAGGAGTGAGCTGATCTCAGGTCAGCTCAGGGCCCGCCTGGGATTCATGAATCCACACCAGCTTCTCACTCACTTGGGCGGAGCAGGCAGGATGGTGTGGTAGTTGTAGTGCTGCTGCTGCTGGCTGAGAATCTGCAGCTGCAGGAAGAGCTGCTGCTGCTGGAGGATCTTGGCGTAGGAGGAGTCCAGATGGGGCGGCGGCTCTTTATCCCCCTTCTGGTCAGGAGGGATGTACTGATGATACTTAAGTTTTTTTACCTAGGTGGGAAAATATGAACTATTTATTATCAAATGATACATTTACAGCTTCATGGCTCCGTGTTGTTTTCCTTTTCCAGTTTAGAACGCTGCGTTCTTGTTTATATTTCACAGTGAAAAGAAGAAAAGTACCTTTGGCTTGTTGTCTTTGGCTTTCTTGTGTTTCTGGGCCGCGCGGTCACAGTTGGACTTAGGCTGAGATTTAAAACAACATATATTAAAGCAACACGTGCTTGATTTGAGTCAGAAAAACTCTCAAACTGAATTCTTTAGCACCGTGTTTGTTTCTGATAACGGATGAGCCGTTGTAGCACAAGCATGTAGCATTCTGTCAATGTGATATTTACCTTGATGTGAGCGTTGGTCGCCATCCCCTGGACACAGGATGCTGTTTTCCCATTGGTCAGCTTGAGTGCAACAGAGGAAGCAGATGTGGGTAGAGGAGGGGGAGTGGATAGAGGAGCCTGATTGATGAGATTCAAAGCTATAGGCGATCACAGAGGACTTGACTGGTGTTTGAATCTGAAACACTGTCGAAGAAAAAACTGACTACAAAACTTCAGTCCTTTCACTTTGTATCCGTGGAGTCATGCGCAACCTCCCTGCAGGGATCTTACCTGGGTGGGAGACGGCTCGCTGTTCCAGGCGGGGACGTGAACCCTGTCCACTGGAGAGGCTTCGCGTCCCACGGCCAGAGGACACTCCTGACTGACCGGCTGTCCCGGGGACAGACTGGCATTACTGTCCTCATCACATGAGGATGTCTCTCTGGAAGCCTTTGAAAACTCTGTCTCTGGAAGAGGAAGCGAACAATGGATTTGGACAGTTTGAGACACAGTGATTCATTCATTCATCTCCAACAACGCCTTCTCGCTAGGCGCCGCAGGAGGTGCTGGAGCCAATCCCACCCTCAACAGTTAGACCCCTGGACAGATTGCCAGTCTGTCTTAGGACAAAACACAGTAATCAACGTCACATCCCTGCATGTGTGAGATACTTTCATGCAGCAGGAAAGAGCACAAGTTTCGTGAAGCTTTCAAGTTTTCCTCCCACTAGAAAAAAAAGAAACGCTGGCTGCAGCAAGCTGAATGTTCTCGGTGTCACTCTGTGTGTGCAGCAGTTAGTTGGAGATGAAATCTCCTCTTTTGTGTCTGAAGTCAGTGGAGTTTTGATCCCACTGATCCTTCTTCCTTCATCTCAGTTCATTCTCAGCACAGCCAAATGAGGCTTTCACTCTTCTGGTGACAGATGGCATCACTCTCGGGATTGATGTGATGCTGGGAACCCTTCGTGTAATTAATGCAACAAATACATCAGCGGGTCGCATCTGTATCGTGGAAACTAAAAATATCCCCCAACACAAATTGGGTTTTTAAGCGACTAATTGGCATAACTGGATACAATGCGGGTTGACAGCGAAATGAGGGAAAGTGATGCAACGACAGGGCTACAGGTTCCACAGTAGACAACATTGGAAGCACAGGACAGCCGAGGGAGCACCAGTGAGTCCGAGCCGTGAGCTTCCCTCTAAATATTCCCCCGGGCGCATCATGTAATCATCACATTGCTATTCCCACTCAGGAGTCTTCACAAGGATTTAAAAGAATAAAGAGATCGCGTCGGGATCAGCACAGTCCTCCGTCGTTCCCGATAATGGTCGCGTGTTATTTAATTACAGGGGCTGCTGTGGGCTGCAGCAGGCAGCAGCGCGGAGAACACTGCTGGCCATTAATTTACAATCAGCAGGCAATGATGAAAACACAACATGGGGCTGATTTAGTGGCCCCCGATCTAATAATGTGATGACTTACATACTGCTGGGCTGTGCTGTGCTCCACTCTGCGTGTGTGTGTGTCAAGGGGTGGGGGGGGTATGTTTACTCCTTGGCATGTCATCGTTTGCTGCTGCAGATCGTGCTTGTAATGCAATTGTGTTTATTGTGCAGCAGTGACAGAGATGGATAATCCACTGACACCTTTGTTATTGAACTTTGGCAATCTTCAGCCAACACATCAATCAAACGGCTGCTCCCACTGTCTCTGGAGTCACACTCTGACATGACTGAATACATATATGAACACATCAATTTAGGGGAAAAAACAGTGTTTTGTATCCGCTGTCATTCGGAACATATGCATATGTCATAGCGAGTGCTGACATGAACTTGTAAGGCTGTGAAATTAGTAAAATGGACAATTTACATCACAGGCAAAACAAATTACTTAATTATATGTTTTCTTGATTACAAATAGCTTCCTGCGAGTTGACTAATATGGCAGTCAGAGAATTTACTGGCCGCACGAATGGAAAGTAATTACAGGAGGATTCAAAGGGCCTCAGGATGATGGGAGGACATATATGTCGTTTCAGCTTGTATCTAAACACTGGCCGGGCTCACCTATGATGGCCTGTTTGATGCTGGAGTGCAGAGGCAGAATGTTTTTGTGGATGAGCTCCATGGGGCCGGGCCGGTGCGCGATCTTATCGTTCAGGTCGTCGGCAAGCCGGGCTCGCTTCAGCTGGAGCTGCTTGGCCTGCAGCAGAGGCTCCGCCGCCGAGTCTGAGAACACACACAGACCAGTGAGGGGAGTCATCAAGTGTATCTGATGTGAAATGAGCCTGTTGAACGCGTGTGTGAGCTCTGAAATGAAACATCAGGCCCTCTTTGGCGCATACCCTCCAAGATGTGCATCCTGATCAGTTCCGATTTTTCTGGTCGACTCTTCATTTTCCTCTTGAGGTAGTCTTCAGTCTGGAGGGAGACACAGAGGATTAAGTGAGCAGATATGGGGACTCTTGCCACTTACATACTTCAACACGTGCTCACACTAAGAGTAGCGGTGGTCTCGTTTGTGACGCTAACTCTCAGCAGGCTAAGTTGTTGGTGTCTTTCCCAAGGACGCCCTGAATCATGGACAAACTGCCACACTTGGAGGTTGTGGCTTACTTGCTCCATCACCTGAGTTGCTCTCCAAATTGTGTTCCCGAGGAGAAAATGATCCGCTGACCTCTCGCTGGCGGACTGATAAGGTGGTCTGCACACATTTCTTGCAATTTCTCTGGCTCCTGGTTATCCAGAAGCTTGAAAAGGACTCTTGAATATCTATTATTTTCAAATCTTCTATGTTATTTTCCTCTGTGTCTTCTCATGAAGTAAAGTAAATAATGTAGTTCTTGGTGCAGTTATTGTTTTGCACTTTGCACATTCAATTGCCTGAATACTGAGGAGGGCTAACACGATGTGTGATGTGAATTGACAGTCTGCCAGGCAGCTTGGACTCATGTGAATGATGTGAGGTTGGCACACTCACCCGTGCTCGCTCCAAACTCCGTCTCTGTTCATGGAAGGCAGCTGAACTTTTCAGTGCTTGAAGGATAAAGAGAGAGCAGAGTGGAAATGGAAGGAGAAGACAAGGCGTTAACGTGGCACTGTGCGTATTCACCATGCCGTGGAGGGCAAACGAACTCAGGATGAGTCTTTGCGCCTTCACTTCCTTCACCGTCAAAAGGTTTATTGATGATGATCGTTGCTCTTTTATGGCTGAAGCTTTTCCTGGGTCTTATATCAGTGTAGTAAATGGCTGTCCTCGGGCTAGAGGCTCACATTCATGCTTTGGAGCAGGGTCAGAATGAAATGCATAATAAAATGGCTAGTGGTCCTGAAAGGAACCGCTGTGAAAGGCCAAAAACCGCAAAGTCATATCAGAGATTGCCTTCAGTGAGCTCATCTACAGCCGTCCTTCGGCTATCCATCTCTTCAGAAACTTAATTCAGTCTTTTGTGTGGAAAAGCTTTGATTTTGCCATCAGTTCCCATTACAACTGTGAGGCTTTTCTGGCATTTCAAGTTGTGGGTTTTTTCTTCAGTCTCACTTGTAAATGAGGAATACTTTAGTATTAGTTCTGAGGATTTGCAAGCTTTAGCAAATATTTTGGAGGTTTTCATTGAATTTGTACTCAATATTGAACATTATTTTGGCTTATTTTCTCTTGGTACTGTCCAATGTAGCAAAGGCCACATAATTAGTTGTACATTATCATTTATGCTTTGAGAGATTTGGTTCTGTTTATGAAATCAGTGCAGACATCACTGTGTGGTTCATGACTGCAAACAAGACGATGGGGACACATTTATCTGGAAATCGAGAGCAAACAAAAACATCATTAGCGAACATGAAAACACTGAGTGACTCTTTATGTACAAGATGCACCTTGGATCGGTGTCGATGTTTCAAAGTTGAGGTGAAAGATTTAGAAGTGTTTAGAATTAATTTCTACTGCATCAAACATGCAGGATGGTTTATTTACTCGACTTTGAGGCAGGAAGGTGAGCAAATCTTTCAAGTGTCAGAAAAATTTAGAAGTTTTTGAATATTAAATGAAACCAAATGATGAAACTCTCATCACAAGGATCGCCTCTGGCCAGAAAGACCACGAGCCTCTCTTTTGCTGCAGTGCAAAAGTCCATGAGACCCACCGGCCTTGGATTAATGACAGCTCAGGTTAGATAGAGGCCGTATCTGATGTTGATCAAAGTCCGACACGCAGGCACGTAAAACAACAACTCTCTTCGAATCAGACGAAATGGCTTAGTTGCCGCAGAAAAAAGCCACGACAGAGGGAGACGAGTCTGAGGAGAGCTGCGTCACACAAGAAATAGACATCAGACCTGTGGAAACCTGGGCGACGCTTCAAGATTTGTGCTTTTTGCTTCTACTTTCCATCTTTGGCAGGCCAACAGATGGTATCTGCATGTGTGCTTATCACTGTGAAGTACGAAGGAGAAGCTGTGATGGAGTGTGTGTGTGTGGGGGGGGGGTGGGAGGGTGTATCAGTGCCACTCTTGCCAGTTTATTGAGAATTCAGGGCAGGGCGTCGAGCACAGCATTCTGCAGCGCCGTGCTGTCCCATCTGGTTCACGCTCTGTTAGACCAACCGCTTGTTTTTCAACAGAAGAAAACACATGAAGCCATCCGAAATAGTTCGGGGGTGACGTGGATCAGTGAGTGAAGGAGAAGCGGCCAAAAATCACCTGATGTTTGTGGGAACTCTTTCAAAAGTGTCGGAAAAGCTCCGGGGGACGACCTCGCGGTGCGAGTGGAGGAAAGGAGATTGCAAATCTCTTCTTCAAAGGCTACTTTGAAGCATGGAGAATTCGGGACACATCTTGATTTGTTTACTTTTTACTGTACGTGCCGGATGTGCACTCTGCTCTAACAATGTAAATTTGTGTGCTTTGGCTCTCTGCCAGCACACCCGAGGTAAAGTGAAACAGTGACTAAGCGGATAATGTGTGGCAGAATGAGAACACAGCAAATCATTGCCTCATTGTACGCTAATGATTAACTTCACTGGAACAATAGCCTTGTTTTTATCCTCAACATGCACACAAGCTCGCGGTGGTTTGATGTAATTACTGTGTCTGGTCAGTAAAGAAAGCCGGGCAGCGGTTTAATTTGGTTATCTCGGTGTGATTCCGAATCCAACACGCAGGAACAGACAACAGAAGATGTGTTGCAGTCCCACTGCACTGTACATGCACACATACAATGGGATGACCGGATTAGCAACCCTGGGGCAGCACTGCTGGTACCTGCACAAGCCTCAGTTCACGTCACTGAGCACTGTCACAGTGCTGGGGCACACTCGCTCCTGCACACCCCGGGGACATCAGCCCTCTTAGACCTCTCACCCGTCCACCAGGGGGTTATGTGGCCCCCCCGAGGGTGTGTGAACCTGCCTGTCAGTCAGCTGCATCGGAAAACGAGCGCAAGATCGAGGGCTGGATGGATGAATACAGACTGGTGGTTTTAGAAGCAGGGAGGGGGGGGGAGTGAAAGGATGGAAATAGAGAGGAAGAACATGAAGATTTGTGAAACAGATGGAAGGAAGAAGTGGAGGGGAGATAAATGGGGAGAGGCAGCTGGAAGAAAACTGGAACAACAGACCGAGGGGCAAATGAAGAGGAGGAAATAGAGAGTGGTGGGATGAGGTCAGAGAGAAAAGACCCCATTATGTGCCTGAACGGCTTCTCACCACGGCGCTAAAGCGAACCAACGTTCTCCATCTTTAAACTCGGAAAAACAACGAGCGGCGCCGCTTCCTCTGGCTGCGACTTTCTTACGTTCAGCCTGCTGCTGACTGGTGTTGTGTTTCCCCCTGTGAGTTAACTGAAAATTGCGTGTCGAACACAAGAGCTCCTCTGGTTGGTGCTCCACTGTTTGCAGAGCAGCCATTTTCAAAAGACCAGAGACTAATATCACAACATTTGTCTGCTTTACAGAATCTTGGAGTGCTGTTTTGTGCTTCATCATAACTGAAACACTCATACTGTATTGGGAAGCCTCATCGGTATAAATATAAAGTATGCATCATACAAAATACTTGGCTGCACCAGCTGAGTCATAGTCACCCTGAACAAGTGAACACATGCCCACTCTAATAGCTGGATCTCTGTTGTTATTTTACGTCACTGTTTTTTGAGCTCCAACGAAACTAACCTGACATCGACGTGTGGGTGAGTGTGACCTGACCACTTACTTTTCTTGCTCATCTATTTTTAATGTTCGTGTTTTTCTGAGAAGTGTAAAAATAACAAACTCGGTGAGACTTCACACTCAGTGCTTGTTATATACCGAGTGAGACGATCCTGTTGCACACCATAACCTCAAAAAGTGAGAAGTCCACTTTGAGACGCAGGCACTCACACTCCGCAAAAATAGGACGCTTTACATCTCGCATACACAGAGAACACAAGAGGTGATGGAAATAAGGACATGTAGCTCAGACATCAAGGCCTGTTTGGGTTTGCAGTAGATAAAAATTCACTTTGAAGGCAGGCAAACCGAAAAACAATGCTTTTCTGCTGTAAAATGTGCTTTCATTTGTTTATTTGAACGTGGCCTGAGTGGAGAAAACAGGCAGGGTTGGTTGGTGAAAGGTTGAGAGAAGCCAAGTCGCTTCTGAGGGCTTTATCCTGAACTTACAGAGAGGAAGAAGCCTCGTGAACTTTCTTCTGATACTCTACAAGGAAAGATTTGGAAAATATGGTGCAATGATAAGATGTTTGATGGCTGATAAAAGGGGGGGGGGGCGGGTACTGCTTCTGAGGAACAAAAGCAGACTGAAGAAGAGAAGAGGTTAAAGTTGAGGAGCTGGTCTGGGTGGCGTGCTTTTAGAGGCGGCCACGAGACAAAAGGAGTCGACTGTGTGAAGGGAGTGAAAAACATAATGTGGCAGGAAAAAAGAGGTTGGAGAGACTGAACCGAAACTCGAGAACAAAGAGATGGACAACGATGAAGAGGAGGAGATGAGTAGGTGGGAACAAGACGCAATCATGAGATGCTGAAATTTGTGTCACTTGTTCGTGGCCATGAGTGCCACTGATGGTTTATCCATCTGTTGTCTGTACACAATTTATCCAAGGTTGGATCTTTGTGCTATTACTCGGTTAGCTCTTAGCTGTTGCAGGTTGGTGCAAAGTCAGCAAACATGGTGACTCGCTGTGTTTGGGGCAGGAACCACCGGCCAGTGCTCAGTTCATTCTGACACAGCAGGATTTCAAATATTGTAAAATCAGATTACAGTTTTTAGAAAGCAGTAATCTTTTCCATTTAAACGGGTTTCATCATTCTGTGCTGAAGCTACGAGCGACGTAGCGCACTCAAGGTCAAAACAAGCAACCAATGGAGCAACAAGTGTCTGGCTAATGGGTTAATTGCATGAAGCCATGTGAGCAAAATTCTGATTAGCGTCTCAGCGGCTTTCTTCCAAAGAACGGGGCTGAAGGAATACGAATCAGCAGGAATAGGAGCTGTGAAAATACCGACTTCTCTGGATGCAGGCGGTCTGCAGCTCTGTGGCAGCCTCTCACATCCACACACACGTACGTGCTCACTGCACAAACAACGGCGAGCTCAGCAATAGCGTTCGCCTTCCCGTGGTTAACACAGGTAAATCTTATGTGACATTTTTTCATTCTCTTCAACTGCACAGGCCTGGGTGTCCATTATTAATACTGTCTGCTCGACAAAGATAAGCTCTGGTTATTGTATTATAAAAGCTGCGAATAGTAAAAGGATATAATGTGTTTATGAATTTCTGAAGCAGGATATTTTCCTGCGGCAGTGAACAGAAGGCAGCGAAAAGAAGCCTGCAAAATTAGTTTTCAGGCGGCCGACTGAAGCGCTCACCACATGAAGAGATTGTAATCGGAACTACTCACAGAGAAGCCAAAAACACTTCCTGTGTCACAATGTGGGAAAATGTTAGTTTACCTGTGCCGAGAAAAGTATGAGTGCACAAAACACGTCGGGAGGAGTGATGCTTTGCAGCTCATTTGGCAGAGTCAGCCAACACTCAAGCTGAGTTTAACAAAAACGTGAAAAAACCCCACATTCACCAGGTTGTGAAACCAATTCATGACTTTCAGTCAAGCTCTTTCTGAGCTGAACTCACTTCCTGTCCTTCACGATGGCAGTTAGTGTGGTCCGGATCCGATCGCTGTTTTTCAGACTGAAACTGCCGTCTCTCAGTAAAAACTGCAACCATCCAAACCACAAGTCAAATCTCTTCAAAAACTGCTGAGGTGCCAGTGAGGCTCCTTTCAAACAGCGCAGCTATTTCTCACGGCGCCAGCTGAGAACAATGATGCACCACCTTCGACTGACCTTTTCGTTGTTTTGAGGTGACAGCAGATAAAAATTAACTGTGCTTGTAACAACTGATGATTAGTCGTCAATTAAAATGTTGATGAGGCTCCAAAAAAAGCCTCATCACTTCCTGTATATTGGTGGCTGTTACTTGCTTTACTTTGTACCAGATATGTCAGTCTCAATTCTTAACTGTACTGCTTTAAACCCAATAAGATGTTAAAATGTTAGAATTTCTTTTAACATTTAGCTTTTAAGTTGAAAAACTGATTCAATTCATCTTCATTTCCCCTTTTTTATGTACTTTCAAATGATTCTTTGATAAGAACTCCCAAATATGACCAACGACGACTGAAGCTGCAGGTCCAAAAGGACCCATCGCCGGGGCAACGGTGCATCATGATGCAGTCAGAAGCTCGAAAACTCTCGCTTCTTCATCTTCCATCAGTTAGTGTGTTGAGCTCATTTATCCTCCTTTTTACTGGAGCCACAACATGCAGAGGCTACATAAGAGAGTTGTGGCAGTAGTTTCTGTCAGGCTTCCAACCCTTGTGTTATTCAGTGTTTCTGACTTGGCTGATGTTAAGCCAGAGGTTAGATTCGTTGCATGTGAGTGAACAGGTGGTGTACTTACGTGGCATGATCCCCTGGTTGACCAGCTCTTCTCGGGTCCTCCTCTGCTGCAACTTCAGCTGCAGGACTGAACAAGACATGGAGAAAAAACAAGGATTTGAAAGTCAGATGTTGAACATCGAGAAGAGCTCGTCATCTGACGGACTTTGCGTTATCTGTACCTCGCTCCTCAGCTGCAGAAAGCCACACGGAGCCTTACTCAGATGCTCGATGTGATAAGCGTGTAGTTCCGCATCTAACTGGGGTTTTTATGCGCTCTGTTGGCTGCTAGCGAAATGTGTGGTCCTCTGTGACAAGACGCAAGGTTATGTCACCCACGACAAAAGGAAGTCAGACACAGACAGACGTTCACACAGACAGACTCGCAGTTTCCGGTTTCAAGTTTATCACTGAATGGCAGCGCATGCGCTCCCTTTACTTGTGGTGTGGTGAGAAAAAAGATGTAAAGCTATTAAAACACAAACAAAATACCTCTTTCTGACCTTCTGAGCAACCTATTTTCAAGAAATAATGTGTCAGCAAGACGGTTTTGAGGACTGAAACCTTGGAGTCGACGTGCACATCAGTGGTTTCATCTGCATCGTGAATTTATCAGCGAAGTGTAATAAAAGGCAGCATCTGGAAACGTTCTGGGCAGCGAGGTCGTTTCCACACAGCCTGACCACGCTGCATCGAGGATCCAAACTCACTGCAGCGTGGAGCGGCACACAATGGGGCTATAAGTTGTGTGCAGCAGCAATAACACCATCGACCGTAATGGGACGACCTTGCTGACGAGTCTACGATGGATGTTTTATCCAGTGAAATTCGGTTCCAAATTTGCGGGAGTTGCGCCGTCGAGTGTGTAAATCTGCCTTTCTGTTGGTGTCGCTAAAAAATGAAGCCCCCCCCCCACCACCAGAACTCGTTGCTGGGTCATTATGTCTGATCAGTGATGTGAGAGGACAAATCCATAAAGTCATCATTTGCTGCTGTACCCTCTGGGCTGAAGTCGATCGCCTGACTGACATTCAAACTCCAGTTTCCTCAGCAGAGCGTTCCTTCGCCACACGCTGAGATCCCGCGAAGGAGTCACCTGATCAGCAGCTCCAGTAATGATATCCACGAGAATAAACATATCTTCTCTTACATTAAAGCTCCTATTACGAGTGCGATGTCGAAATATATTAGTGTTTCAAAACGATGTGAGACTTTTGGCTTTCATAAGCAAGAAATATGAACATTTGAACGATTGGATGAGACGAGAAATAGAATTAAATTTCAAATTTTAATAGACAGACTCGGTTGGGGGTCAAATTTGTACAGTTGTCACGAAACTCAGATATCAAACTTTGCCCCGTTTTGCAACTCAAACTTTGGCATCTTCTATTTTCAAATACAACTTTATTTAAAATAAGCATTTGCATCCTTCAGTCCCCAGAATGCCTGCGTAACATGTATCACAGACGCAGTTTTCCTGCAACAAAAAGGTCTGATTGACCCGACGAGATGACATCCTCTTTTTCGTTTGTTAAAAACATCAGGTGCTTTTTAATAACGGTCCCTTTGCACACAGGTCCTTCCTCTTTGACATTTTACATTCCGAAGTCAAATTTCCTTTTTCTTCTTCTCTTTATTCCCTCCACCTGCGATCGATCCCGGCACAATGCGACATTATTCTCCGTCAGCCAAACCAGATCTGTCGTCTTTTTCACTCGGTCACCGTGAACTCGGCTGGAAACAGACGAGCTCTACCACTCATTTCTTCCTACCTGTCCTAAATTCAAGCAACAGAAGCACCAGCTCACATCTCTTTCATCTGCACTCTCGTTCTCACTCTTTTCACTGACATATCTCGTTACATGTGAGCCCAGACACTCAAAGTTGCATAGTTTTGCTTTCTGAAGCAGGTGCGAGAACTGAATTCATTTCCCTTCTTCCGCGTCGGAAATAACGAGCACAGACTCTGTTGCTGTGGCCTGTTACAAGCTGATTCTGCAGACAGTCCCTGTGAGTCCCACAGTCGCCCGAGATAAAAACAATCACATCTCTTTGATTTGTGTTATGAGGATGCGGCTGCTGCAGGATGCTGCAGTTTCTCCCCCCTGTTGGCAGCGGAGACGATTTAACTGGCTCCTGCAGGCAAACGTGGACAGTCGGGCAAACCAAACACCAACAGGCTCTCATCACAAACATGCATAATGTTAAGCATACACACACACACACACACACACACACACACACACACACACACACACACACACACACACACACACACACACACACAGGCATCCACAAAACTTTGCATCAAACATGCACACAACCCCCCCCACACACACACACACACACACACACACACTCAGACTCGTTCACTCGTTCAAAACGCTTGTGTTTTTGTGGCAGATGATTTGTGCTTGCAGATGACAGGAAAGTGATGCAATGTGCTGATACAGAATCTATTCTAGGAACGTGTGCTCATTGCTCGAATGCCACCACATTACAGCAAGTGTTCTTTCACTCGACAACACTTTATGCGGGCTGCGAGCTATGCTGATGATGGTGAATGGTCAGGCCGAGTCCCAGCAGCAGTGCGCAAGAGTCTTTGCAGTGTTTGAGGGTATCTGTTGTGAAATGAGAGTGTTGCACGTAAAAAAGGATGTTGTAAAAGTTGCTGCGTTCAGATGACTGCACACTCAGTCAGATGTGTTGCTTTTGTGGCTCAGGTGGTGCAGCAGATTTTCCTCCAATGACTCGATCAGAAGTTTGATCCCCAGGTTTGCTCGTACATGTGGCGGCAGGAGCTGAATGCCAAGTTGTTCCCAATTCTGTGTGAGTTCTTTGCGTAGCGTCATGTACGTGTGAATCGACAAAGAAGACTAATGATTAAAGGACCATAAGACTGATTAAATATGTTGAAACTGGGGAAGTTAAGATAATTTATTTCTTGCTCTCACGCAAGGTGACGAACAGAAAAAACAATTTGCAGACACTCTTTAAAAGGCATTTGCCGTTGTTTGGTTCTGCAGTATGGACTTTACCATGTTGTCATATCAACAAAGTGTCCTCAATCCTCAGAAACCGGCAATTCTACCCAGTCCTTTCCTACCGTAATGTTGTTTACTGTACTCTGAGCATGCTCTCTCTCTCTCTCTCTCTCTCTCTCTCTCTCTCTCGCTCTCGCTCTCGCTCTCTCTCTCTCTCTCCCTCCCTCTCTCTCTCTCGCTCACTCGCTCTCTCCCTCTGTCTCCCTCTCCCTCCCCCTCCCTCCCTCCTACAAATGCATGATCCTCCTCTCTCCCTACTTTCTTCCCTGCTCAGCTTTCTATTTGCGTCCATGCTGTAACTGCCTGGAACCCAATCCCCGACTGGACAAGCCAATGAATTAAAAGGAACATTACTGTAAACTGCCAACACCCCACAAACACGCACGCACGCACGCACAAAAAAAGTTTTAATAAGAGAATTCAGACAGAAAGAATCGAGCTGACAAGAAAAGAGCAGCTGACATCTAACCTGTCTTTCCTCACCACAGTTAAAACGACTTCACAGGGTATCTTTGTTTTTTATGTCACTGGAAATGAAGCCTCGAGAAAAGAAAATATGTCTAAAGTTAAATATTATTTCTCAGTGATATATTTTTAAACTCATCCCCGTTCGTGCAGACTGTATTTCTCTCAAGTCGGTCCTAAATCGGTCCAGCCGCTCTCCGTCCAGCTACTTTGGTTTGGGGCTCATGCCGGCACGGTCAACAGGTTGCTGAGTTCATTGACTCGACGCGCAGTACGCAGTGCCCAGGCTGGCTGAGGCCCAACTGTAATCCAGCCACTTGTAGAGCATTTGATCCACTTAACACTTTCATCCAGAAAATACACCAGGAGGACTGTTTGAGGAAGACGTTTGCATTGAAAACAATCGATGCTGACAGTTCCTTTGAAAAACACTTAAAGAAAACGTTTTTCCAGGCTCAACAACACTTTATTTCAAACAGTGAGCAGACCAGCAATGCACTGCTAAAACACTCATCACATGATGCGTGCATGTGCACTCGCGGCATGACACACAACAGGCAGCCCACCTTGTCTGAGGCTCTGACAGGCCTGTCGCTCTAATTCAAATCGTATGGCTCTCCCGTCCATGTTGCTGATTGGCTGAGGCCTGAAGGGGGCAGGGTCAATGCGGACACACGGCAGGTGTTCCAGCATGGCGGCTCCGGTCACACTGGGGAGCTACTCTGAGGGAGGCATACAGGAAAGCACGGCGGCGAGACCGAGCAGCCGAAGGCTGGTCACACCAGACTGTACGTCCACAAGACAGAGGGAGCGATCCTCTGTGGAGCCGAGCTGCGGGATGTTGTGAAGCCTTCAAAGTGGAAAGTTCAAGATGGTCACAAGCTCGTAATCCTCATCTGGCCTGGCACTTCTTGTCAAACCAAAAACAAAACCATTGTCCAATTCAGATTTAAAAAAAAAAAAAAAAAAAGGTGTACAAGCTTCTAGAATCACTGCTCAGCTTCAGAGGAGCTTCTCCAGCACTGATTCCTGCTGCAGCACTGAGGAGGTGTGTGTCCGTGCCTCCCTCCATGTGTGTGTGTGTGTGTGTGTCAAATGTCGACGAATGTGATGGAGCAGTCCGTCACAGCTGTTGCTGTCCTCAGTCGTTCAGCCGCTGACAGACACAAACAGGCGCACACGGACACGCACACACGCGCATGCTGCTCACCAAATTCCTCTCACTTAGCACTTCTGATCCGGGCTCAGTGAAACACACCTGTGTGAGCACCTTCGCCTCGTCGTGGCCTTCAGGGCCCGAAATAATCGCACATGGGCGACCGAACGCCAGCTGCTGCTCCGAACACCTGCTCCTACTTTTGGAGTTGGTTTAGTTGTTTATTGTTTTGTTTTGTATTTACTTTCTTTGCACGCCTATGTTTTTTCGCTTGTTTCTATTCAAATCATTGATTTGTCACTGTGAGGAACTATTCGGTGCATCAAGTGGAAGAATTCATTCTTTTCAACTTTCAAAATAAGAGCGTATCAACTGCTGAAATTTCCAAACTGCCAGATAATCACACACCGCCCGTGCAGGGTTTAGTATTCAGCTGTGGTCCACTCTCCCTAAAAGCGTGACATGTCGCTGCATATCTGAACCAACGGCTGTTATCATGTCCGCAGCAGACGGACCCGCCTGCGAGCGTTCAGTCTCCAGCCACTTCTGTCCCTTCAGCACGTCCGTCTCGTCTCGTCTCGTCTCGTCTCTCTGAAACACCTGTTCCCTTCCATTGACAGTTTCATTCATCTCCATTATTGAGGCTCAGTCCCAGGTGACTTCCTCTAATGTGACACGACGTTAAAAAGGTGACAGAGGACCATCTCAAGGTGACAAGAACGCAGCCACTATTTTTTTTCCCTCATCCATCTGTCAGCATTACAAGAAGCCAATGATGCTTCTCTCGTTCACGTTGCAGCGACGGAAATAGCTTGAAGCAGCGGCGGCAGCGGCAGCGTTTCAAAAACAAGAGAAACAAAGCATGAAGTGAAATGTGTGCTCTTGTAAAGGGTTTTCATGAACGTGCAGCTCTCTAACAGGCAGCAGCCAGGAATGTGTGTGCAGGAAGGTTTTAATATGCAGGAGGTGTCCTCCTCAGGCTAAAAACTCCTCCGCCGACAAGAGAGGGGGAGACGAGTCAGGTCTCTGATCCACCATTACTTCAGATAAGGCCTTACACCAGAGCGCTGGGAGGGATAATCCCCCTCTGCAGCGCGTGTTTGTGTGAGCGTGCGCGCACGATTGTCTCATCTCAGTGTGACATTATTCAGCCCGTGTATCATTAACACGCGCAAACAATTCGTCCAACAGCAGGAGTGCGGCTGTGTTCTAACAACGCGTCTGTACGTCTTTGTTTAGCTCAGCCGCAGCGCTGACAATGTGTGTGTTTGTGTGTGTCGCCTTATGAGTCATAAATGCTGCGATAGAAATCCATCAGAGGAGACTGTAAATCTCTGCACCGACTCCCCCCTCCTCCACACACGCACACACACATGAACCTATCTCTGTCTTGCCGTTTCGGTGGAGGCTGATCCTAATCTTTTTATTAGCAAACACTGATCTCACTGTGAGGACGGAGACATTTGGTACCAAAATCAAAACGAGGGAACAGTCAAGGTCTGTTTTTCAGTACCACGTCCTGAACTTAAGGTTTGTGTGTATATATAGGAGTGCAACACAGTTAAGATGTTTCCGACAGCTACAAACTAGAAATAAAGAAATATTTACAAACCCACTTGACAAGTTTAAGACCCCCCCCCATGCCCACTCAGCCAACATGGAGTTTTAATGAGCCATGTGTCTTTGTAGCAGTGATGCAAAAGAGGATAAAGAAATAAACAAATCTGAAACGTAACGCAATTCTTCCTCTGCATGTAAAACTTTACCAAACAAGTCAACTTTATCCCCCTGCCAAAAAAAGGGCAAGAAAAGTAAAACATCCCGCAATTACGGAGCACTTTTTATTGGTTTAGAGACCAGAAAAACACAAATCAAAGATTGACTCTCTCAGGTCTGTTTTTGTTTCCTCTCGACTCCTGAGGCAAATGAATGTGTCTTTAGCTGCTGGATGCTCCGCTATTTTTACCAGCTAATTGTGTCTGCCTGACAATCTGGATGGCGGCGGCGGCGGCGTAGGTAAACAGTGGGGTTTTGGAGCCTTTCTGTCTGAAAACAGCTGCCTGCTCCAACTGAAAACAGCACTCCAGGAGCAGTAAGGGTGAACCAACACAGGAGTTGGGAGTGTGGCATTTACATAATGAGGTGGGACTCAAAACAAAGCTCTGTGAAGGCGACTCGGCCTCCAGCGAGGGGTCATTCTCTGTGAACTCATTACAAATCAGCAGCGTCACTTGCTGCAGCAGTTGGACGCGCTCCACTGTGGATTTGATGTTAGTCCTATTTAAATATTTTAATGTGGCCAGTTTGCATATTCCTCGTGTGTCTTGTAAATAAACTCAAGCGACACAGTATTTTTTTAGCAGCTTCAAAGTCACTTTCATTGTCATCTTCACCCTTTCACCCCCCCCAGTGACAGTTACCCTTCAGCAAAGCCCTCACACTCTGAATCAGGTGCAATTTTGGTTCAGTTTCTTGCCCATGGACTCTTTGACAGGAAGTAAAGGGTGGGGGGTAAAACTGCCAACCTTGGATTGGAAGACAAACCTTTTCTACCAGTGGAGGCACTGCGTCCTGTTTGTGAAAAAATAAAGACGGACTGTATAAATGAATCCAACTCAGGGAGGTCAAGAAGTCGCTACCATCACTAAAACAAACCCTCTGCTGTCGGTATTTTTCTGGTGAATTCAGAAATGAGGATATTTATTCAGTTGGGTTTATTTGAGCTGAGAAGTTCCCATCAGAGTGACCCTGGGCCACAGAGGTTAACCAAAACGGCTTTGCGCCTCACACAGCGTAAATGTAAACAGTTAGGATACATGTGAGGCTTCTGGTCGACCCTGGTGCGTAACTTCAGAGCACCGATATGCGCTGGTCCTCGTCGTGCTGTCGTCCCTCAGAGGGTCGACCGCGGGTCTATTAAAAGGATTCTTCTCAGTTGCGTCACTGAGAAGAAATGATAAGACAAGAGGTCGGAAGGCACAGCCGAGAGCAGCTGCTGTAAACCAGCGTGTCACTGTGTGTGTTCATTAAAAACTCCACTCGGTAATTCAGAGAGAGCCCCGCCGACGACCTTCCACTCGATAATGCAGCAAATCAAAGCACGGCTCCGGGGCGACAGTACACACAATACTCTTCCAGGCTTCAAGACATTAAGTCAATGCCATGCAGGGGAAGACGATGTTTACTTGTGCAAGATTTGAAGGTACATTTGAATATTTAGCTGTCGAGATGTTGTTTTGGACAACAAATAAGCCTGCAGGAGCAAGGGTCATTCAATGTGGCCTGTTTAATAAGCTGTGGATCATTTTTTTACATTGTGCTTTTTCTGAATAAAACTAAAAACAATAAATAAGCATATCATACTATTTGTTCCTACCAGCTCTGCTTTTCTCTTCAGGACAAAGCAGTAGACAAGTACCGAACTGGGTCGCTGCTTCACTGCCCCCTTGTGGTGCATATTTGCCATTGCAGTCCTCTCTTCAGTTATCCTGGGTGTCTTGACGCTAATATCTCCCGTAGAAAGTTACTGAGCAATTACTTTTTAATTAGCTGCTGACTCACTGATATCCATTTCTGGCCGCGCTTTCCTTCTTTATCAGCCCTCGTCTCCCTTCAGGCCACTCAGAAATAATTCAGTCCACAATATGAAAACATAGTTATTAACTATTGATCCACATGTCAGTCAACGTGAAGCCTGTATGAACACCAAGAGACAGACGGCGTTTCGGTGCATCTCAGCTATCCTGCGAATCATTAAAAGTAATGGGAGCCTGTTTTGACAGCTTCAGCTGAGGCGTTCATGTTTGTGGTCACGAATCTGCACTTTCTGCTGCAAACTTTCAAAGCATGCTGGTTTGTGCTCCATTTTTAATCCAGCGCTGGATTGTTTTTGAGCACGTTTTTTTTTTTTTTTGTTCCAGGCTGGTCCTGGTTTCACTTGCAACCCACTCCTTTCAAACCATAACATATTATTGTGTGTATGTAGATAATAATCTTCGTGTTTTTTTTGTTTCTATTTCCAATCACGTGTGTGTATATTTCGTGCTCATATACCCTCTTTTTTCCACTTGGTGCCCACCCACCTCTGCCCTTCACGCCCCCACTCAAGCCTTCCTCTTATATTACATCTCTGTTTCCTCTTAACTTCTGGCCTCTCTGCCACAGGTTTAAATAGCAGGACCAGCTGGTCACGCCGCTATATCCAGAACTGCTTTATCTGTGCACGCCCCAGCTTAGGTTGCACAGACATACTGCCACATGCAGACAGGTTATTCAGGGCTGATTGATGGGAGCGTTTGATTAGTGTCCATCAGATGTTTTTTTCCCTCACCATACTCGTTGGATTCATTTGAGGTACTAAACAAATGCTGACTGTAGTACCTGCTGTGACCACACGATGGAGACATGCACCATTTCTAATCGTGTTCTTGTCCAACAGCTCCTGAAGGTCTCAGTTTACCTGAAGACCTGAGAATGCACTGATACTACCTCCTGAAACAAAAACGTTCTGATGTTTTCCTCTGAAAATGTTTGTGAGTGAACTTCTTTTTTCAGCCGTAAAATGTCCAAACGCTTTGGGAACTTTCTGGAATCTGTTACAAATCTTTCACCACAACTGTTATTCCCTGCAGCTGAATAAAGTTTGATGGTTGGCTATGAATAAACACGCACCTTTTCGCCTCTCTTTGATTGACAGCAGATTGTGGGCGGGCTGCAGAGACAACTCCCGGAGCTCATTGGCTACAGCTTCGCTCCGAGCGCTGGCGATGCAGGCGGCAGCATTCGCTCCCTTTCCAAATGTGGTCTCCATGGTTACCAGGGAGTCAAAACGAGGTTTGTAGACCGACCTAGAAAGCAAATAAATAGATAAACAAACACGAACTCAATTTCGATGTCAGACTTAACAGCCTGAAAAGAAACAGTATTCATCTTACCTCACGAGACTCTTGGTCTGTTCTGGTCAACTAGGCAGCCTCCAGCCTCCATAACCCACAGGGGTACCGCACATGAACACGCTCTCCTCTGCTGCTGCTTCTGTCTCTGTGGAACAGACTCATTCCTGGACACATGAGCCTGTAGTTAACAGTGAAAAGGAAACAGACACCCGGGTGTCCCTCACGTCACCATAGCGTCCAACATTCGGTTGTTGTTGGCAACTGAACAGAGCAGCAAAGTTACATAATCATCCTCTGGCTAATTAGGAAAGGTAATATACTTGGTGTGCAGCAGTGGTTTGTGCTGTCACCTCGCACAAAGAAGAATCCTGGCACTAAACAAGAACCCGAGTCTGACTTGAAATGATTCATTGTGATATTAAACAATCTTCCAGGAGCAACAGAATGCAACTTAATTCCCTGGTTTGGAGGATAGTTTAGTATTCTGTGTGTTGAGCTAGAGTCATGAATACGTGATTCTCAACCTGAGGGTCAAGATTTTTTTCTACTTTGTTTAAAAACACAATTCAGTTTAATATTTCACGTTGGAAACTGCCAATATATCAGAAATGCTCACTTATAACTGCTCTATGTTTCCACCTTGATGTTGTTTGAATAACAGTCACCAAACTGGTCAAATCTAAAGCCCCGCCAGGTGCAGGAATGGTGACATAAGAGCTCCCAAACTCAGCACCTTTTGAAATGCAAAGGATAATTTATTAAAAACATGAACAAAAAGCTTTAGTCAAAATTCAATTACTTTACATTTCCAACCACGAATGCGGCCCACGTCTAAAAGAGAGACCAAACAGCGACCCTTTCAAAGCCAAGAGACATGGCTGCTCCAGCTTTGTGCGGCTACTATCCTGCCCTGGCTCTCTATTGCGGAGCCACTGAATGCCTGCTCGGCACTGGAGGGTATCATGCTGTTTCTATATTGTACCCCTGGGCCTCTCCGCAGCAGTGGCCCACATGGGAAAGCAGACCAGGCGGTGGGATAAACCAATTACCCCCCAGTCTGGGCGGACTCCTGCCGGTGCATCACGCAGCGGCCCCGGGCCGAGCCCTCCCGGGTCCGATCCCCATGAGAGCCTGCTGGAATTCCCAGAGATGAGGATTGTGTGCTTTCAAAAGCCTGCAGAGCGACGATATTTTGCCTGGAAATTTGACATGGTGGCCTCCTGGAACAATACCCAAGGAGGAGACCTCAAACTGGGATTCTGTATAATGAAGGCCACTTGTGGAGGGTTTGATTTTTGGTGGGACATTAATCCAAAAAGGAAGTTTTTTGGGGGGACTTTTTGGCAACATTTAGCTGGGACCAATATCCACAGTGCCTCTGCGGTTTATGTATTGTTTTTGCACAAGTGTCAAGAGGTTTATTTTTAGATCAAACGAACTAAAGCAGATTGTGTTGGTGTGGAAAGTGACTGTCTCTTAAACTAAAACAGCTTTGCATATCAGTACGTTCAATACAAGAGAAACCATTGCAATAGAGTGGATAAACACAAGCGGCTTAGTAAAAAAAAAAAAAAGTGTTCCCAACGGTGAGTAAAAGACACTTCTCACTGTGGCTTCTTGAATTCATGAGCCCTGATGGTTTTCGGATGACAGCAGCCGTGACAATGGTCATTATGTCTGCCGGGGGCCTTGTCACCGCGGGGCCATTGTTTGGGCCCCTTTCACCACGCAGTCATTTACACTTTCATTGGCAGCTATTTAGTCCTTGTAAAAAGTTCAACACACCAATTTGTGAGCCCTGCTCAGCCAAGTAGAAGTGTGGAATAGGCTCAGAAAGCAGTTGCTTTAAAAGTCAATTAATTGTTCCCCGCTACTGGGAGGGGCTGAAGGGGGGAGGATCCCTGAGCTTTTGGGGGGGCCTCACATCTGTGCCATTGGTCTTTTTGGACGGTGGTGCAGGGGACGCACCACTGAAAGGGGAAATCCCTGGTTCAGTCTGGTCAGAGCACAGAAGATTCAGTGCATCCTTTCATGGAAAGAGCATCGTATTATCATATGAATCTGATTACTGGGGAAGCGATAAGATGAGGGAACGAAAAGGAACAACATCAGCTTGTGTGACACTGCTTGGAAATCTGTTTATTCCTCAAACTCTGAGATTTGCAATGAAGCAAATCAGATTTATCTGCACCTTGAGAAAAGCCTTCAATTACAAAGAGCCTTAAAGGGACAAAACAGATTCTTTTATCCTATAAAAAAAAACCCTTTTTCTTTTTAAGAATGATTGATGAGCTCAGATGAGTTCTGAACAATTCAGAGGGAAAAGTTAAAGACCGATGTCCAAACATTAAATATGTTCATCACAGTCAGTGCCACATCACAGCTATTTGTGTTAGTGTGGTTTTTTCATACAAAATGAAAACATGTTGTTCAAAATGATCCAAAAGCTCTTTTGTACAAATCAGGAAGCACTGAGAAATTAAAAAGTTAGCAGGGGAAAATACACACAAAAAATGTTGCTTTCATTGAGTCGCACTGTTTTCTGACCAGCTGTAATTACCAAATGGATGCTTTGAAATCTCTGTTAACCAAAAGAAAAGGAGAGAATAATCAAACACTGATTTTAAACTTTTATGGAAAAAAAGCCCATGGATGATATAAACTTGACATATCACGTAAATTATTACATGCTTCTGGTAACATAAATACACATCAAAAAAGACAACTTGAACTTTTACACGCATGACATGACAACTGGCCTCTGTCTTCCCTCCCACCTCAGTTCAGAGGCCAGTTGTCTCACAGTGGCAGCGAAGTGAACAACAGTGGATGCAGGGGGAGGCACAATGCCTCCTGATCCTCCCAGGACCCGGGGCAGTGATGGCGCCCAGACAAAAGGCGTCCCTCTTGCAGCCTCCGAGCAGGAGGCCCCGCTGTTCGCCCCGCCGGACGCGTCTTACACTGCTGCTCCAGCAGCTCTGCCCCTGCTGGTGAGGCCAGACGCCACCTCCCTGGCACGTGATGGCGTTACGGGGATCCCACAGTGCCGGCAAAGCGGTGAGGCCCATGGACCGACTGCTGCATCCAGTGCTGCCCGTTGGCCCCGCCCTGTTAATCTAAAGGGAAGTCACAGGAATTCCTGTGTGCCGCGCGGGCGGCACGGTAGACGGACAGGAAGTCTTTGTAACGTGGGGCACACCCCAGCCAAGCTTCCCCGAAGTGTTCCGACCCCGTGAAGAGAAACTCGCCATCGCCAGGTTTCACACGGCACTGCAGGAGCGTGTGGACGTGTCCACGGCGAGACAGCGACGCCGCTGCCTCGTTCACACGGTGCTTGAAGACGCCGCTGCGCTGCCAGTACACCCTCACCGCCGAGACCTCCACCAGTGAGGTTTTACGATGAAAGTTATGGGAGACATTTTTTATGTGGCCGCGAACCACTGCAAAGGAAAACAAAGAGGAACGCTGTTTGTACGATGACATGAAAAACAGAAGTATTTTCCCTCATTTTTCCAACATTTTTCCCCCCAAAAGAAGATCAAGTGAGACAGAAGTACAGAAATCTAAGTTAATTACTGATGCACCGGTACTCTTTCAAGCACATCTGGAAAGGCTGCAACATCTGTTGGAGGTCCTCCGCACGATGTTGCTGCAGTTAACCAACCATGAAAAGTGTTTTTAACCTTTGTCGCTTTGCTTCAACAAGTGGATGGTCTTTTTTACACTCTGTGTCAAAACCAAGCCAGCGACGTTCCGCCAGATCTTCATTGCACGAAAAATGAAAGCAAACGGAGTCTGTTCGTGGAGCAGGATTATGTATACTGACCAAAGTCGCTGTTGCAGATGGCCAAAAGAAGTTCTGTGTCGTTGCAGGGTCGGCATGAAGCTGTGGGTGGAAAGAAAAGGCTCAGAGTTACATTGCTGTGAGCATGTCCAAGAGATTCCGGGAGTTCTCCCCAAAACTCCTTCTTCTGCCTGTCAGATATTAAAATCTGAGCGCCTTGCTCTTTGTGACCCTGTGATGCGGCAGTGATGGATGGATGTCCCTTCTCCTCCCAGCCAAGCGGACCTTAAGATCTGAGCTGCTCAGCAGCTTCGCTCGCCTCCCTGCTCACATCACAGACTGAAGGAACCATGGATAAGAGGCAGGAATGCTGCGTCTCTGTTTGTGGATCTTAAAGTGATCTGCCCACCGCTTGGCCCCCCCCGGATCAAAAACCCACCACTCGTCTTGACCTCGTGTTTGACTCCTTTTGTAAGGACCTAATTGAATGACCCCGTGCCAACGCGGGAGACTGCAGGAGTCAAACGCCCCGCCAGACTGGCAATACAAAAAACAAAGATCAACCAGCAGCTTGTCTATTATTGGCACAGAGTGACATCACCTCACTGGGAGCGGCCGCACACATGGATAAATGCTAATAAACGGCCGTGCACAATGATGAGGCATTTGTGGAATCTGCAAAGTATTTGCAGTCTCAATTCAGGCCCCCTTGGCCCAGTGCCCTCCAGCCACCCTGCAGTCTGCCTCGTCCTCTCTGCTTTGTCCCCTGATGGAAACCAGACAAGCAGACAAAAACCCAAGACTGACCAGCAGCTGCATATTGCAGCCCGCGAGGCAGGAGCCTGTAATTAAATAACCACTAGGGCTTCTTTTTTTCTTCTCGTCCTGAGTGTCTGGTCTCTCACACATCTGTGTCTCAGCAGTGTTTAAATTCCCTGCAAATATTACAAGGTCTGGGATTGTCAAAGACGTTTCCATGCTGCTTCTCAGGAAGATTTTCTTGTTTTGTTTCTTCTTATGAAAAAAATCCTAATTTTCCCAAGATCATGGATTTACTTGAAAAGAGAAAAGAAATAGATAAGAGGAATAAATGTGGTACATAGAAAGAAAGATGGCCTTATTCACTATTCCAAAGGCATGTTTAAACTGTTAACAAATGTTTTATACATTTTTGTCATTCTCCACCTCTGAAACAAATGGTCCAATAATCATTTTTAACTAATGCTTTGGTTTAAACATTAAACACACAGAAACACCTAAAAATGTGCCCAGTGGTTCAAAGAAGATCAATGAATTTGAGTGACTCTTCAATGTTTTCACAATTTCACAGCGAAAGAAGAAACTATTGAGTCTTTTCTGTGAAATGTGGTTTTCTTTGTAATATTCCTCTTAATCAATAGGAATCAGAAAAAAAATTGAAGTTGAAAGGCAAGAAACTTTTTCACATTTAAAACTCTCATTCAAAGTAGTCCAAATTTGGTTCAAATTACTCTGCAGATACTCAAATAACAGGCCAGTAGTCATTCTTTTTTGATTATGTATCAAAGGTCAATTAAATGGTAGAGTTGTTCTTGATTCAGTGGTTCCACAGGTGATTTTGTGTGCTGAATTTGTTGGATCCAACCGGTCACCGTCGCACTCACCCTGCAGCCCGGTGTGGCCCAGTTGAGCCGCCGCGCTCCTGTTGCCCAGCAGCTCATATCTGAAGCCCACCGTGCGTCGGCTCCAGGCTCCGTCCGTCCGCGGGCCGGCCTGGAGGTAGATAGCGGGCCTGTGCGGCCCGTCAGCCCGGAAGCAGATGACGTGTTGCTCGGGCCGCTCGCCGCCCGTGGCCAGCAGCTGCAGCTGCCCGGCCCGCTCGATGAAGGCGCTGGCCCCGCCGAGGGAGGGCGACGGTCGGAGGCAGATGACGGTGCGCCGGGCCGAGGACAGGTTTGGTTCGAGGACCACCCGGAGAGCTTGACCCGGGTAAACCCACCTCACGGAGCCCTCCGTGCAGCGGAGGCGCACCTGCAGAACCAGCCTGGAGTCCGTGCCAGCTGCAAAACCGCTGGATTCAGAGAGGGACGACGGAGTAACGAGGTTACGTTTTCCGTCGAGTTCCAATTTTTCAGTCACATTGTCAGAACAATTATGCACCAAAAATAAAATGGAAAAGAATTGAACTGTAAAATGTTGAGTCACTTCTTTTTAAAATGCGTCTGTTAATGCTATTCAAAATCCAGCAGTTCCTCCCTCTGATTGGCTGCCGATTACAAACAGTGTTTCAATCAAATTTCCTTGTGAAGGCCTTTTACTGATCCAGAATCCCTTCACGATTTATTCTCATATTCCCTCTCCTCTAAACGTTCACTTGACAAACAGTTTAACTCTATGTTCAGTTTTAACGGTTCCTGGTAAAATGCGATATTTTTTATGTTGGGTTTTTTCCTTCGATGTAGGTTAAATGCTCCTCACCTTCCGGTCCAGTTGCAGAGATCAGCAGCGGAATGAAAAGCCACGAAACACATGAAAATAATCACATGTGGAAACATCTCATCCACACAGTGATGAGTATTTCAGAAGGAGCTGAAGGCAGAGCAGCATGACTGGAGAGCCTGCAAGTGCAAGTGTGTCGCAGCGGCAGCCCCATTCAATAGCCGACCCCCCTCTCCCTCTCCCTCTCTCTCTCTCTCTCTCTCTCTCTCTCTCTCTCTCTCTCTCTCTCT
>JASSRZ010000065.1:7551964-7567905 GCA_032164315.1 Malacoctenus gilli
CTCTCTCTCTCTCTCTCTCTCTCTCTCTCTCTCTCTCTCTCTCTCTCTCTCTCTCTCTCTCTCTCTCTCTCTCTGACGGTGCACACACACACTGAACCAACACACTTTCTCTGTGTCTCGGGCTCTAATTAGTCCTGATCCAGTTGTGGGGACCGCTGCTCCCCGCAGCCTTTGTCTTTGCTCTGTAAAGAAACAATCGACCTGAAAGGCCGCAGCCATCTGTTAACATTAGGGCGCAGTCATTCATTCACTCTTGAAGACTGCGTGGGGTATATTATTTTACTCTTAGGGCTTTAACTAGCCTGGTAAACAGTCCTGTGCATTTCAGGCACCGCTTTTTTCTTAACTCCCTCCACTTTGCTGGAATATCCCTAAAACATGTCGTCCTATAAATGGGCAAAGCAAACCGAATCCAAGACGAATTTCGTTATATAACTTCTCAAATTTAGGCCACTCAAAAAAAGGGGAAATAAAAGTGTAGTCAGTGTTTTTGTGTGTGAGCCCCCTCTTGTGGCGAGATAGTGTAACGCGCGGTTTGTTCACATCTGGAAGTGGAGCTGCGGGCTGACATGGCGCCGCTCCACCAGCAGCAGGAGCAGCAGCCTGCAGCTTGCCGAGCCGCAATATTGCCCACGAACACAAACGTGAATGCGCTGCAATCTCTCGTCAATGATTGATCCGCAAAGGACGAGCAGGTCCGCTCGATTTGAACCCGCCAGCCTCTTGGTGCGGAAGCAAATTGGCGCCTTTTCACGCGCTTGCTGGTAGCGACCTCTTGTGGATACTGACGCTTTGAACGCTGCCAGCCGCCTTCGGGGGTCGGTGGATGTTTTGTTTTAACTCTCTCTCTCTCTCTCTCTCTCTCTCTCCCTCTCAAGGTTATCCTGCACCGACGGGAAAGCAGATCAAACCGCTTGAGGGTTTAAATAGTTTGAGTCTTGTAGTAAAAGCGCAGGCAAGAGGAGGATCCAGCCAGATGTTGTTATTGACGCTGGCAACGCTGCGTCACTAAATCCTAAAAGCAGGGACGAGTTCCTCCACATCTGTTTTAACTTTAGAGGTACTTCTGGGATGAGCGCAGTGATGAATACTGACAATTTGGTTTCACTGTTTTCCGAGGAAGAATTACGTGCCTTCGTTATTCTCGTCGTAGATGTCTGTCCTTACAGTTGCCGCTGCCTTCACATTTGGTTACCGGCCTGAGAATAACTACAATTTGACTTAAAATGACGATTGCAGCTAAAAACAACGTGGTGTTGTCGTTGGACGGTCGGATCGGATGTCAGCGAGACGAATAGATGCCGAGCGGACAGGAACCAGGAATGACCGGAGCGGCCTTCTGGCGCGCCACAGCTCGGCTCCTTCAGTGTCAGCGGGCGGCCGAGTCAGACGGTCGTCTGACGCCGTTCAATAATATCGGAACCCTGACGTGTTTAGTGATAGGACCACACCGCCAGCTGCAAACAGTCTGCAGCGTCGAGATGATTTATGGCTGCGCTGCGCGTGTGCGTCACCACCCTCCTCCTCCAGCGGGACAGGACAGGGTCACAGTTTGTGTGGTTCCACCTGCAGGTTCTGCGTCCAGGCCGGGCGACGGGTTCACGACCCTCCGGTGGTCTGAATAGTTTTCTAAAAGTAGTGCGATAAAGCAGGTTGGATTGAATAAATTTCAGCTGCTGGACTGAATCTAACCAGCCGCTTCGTTTTAAGGCCCGAACTCGACCTTTGAAGAGCTGTGAAAAAGAAACCGGAGACGTAAAACCTGCAGCCTGGTTTGAATTTAATTTTCTTACAGTTCCGTCCTGATTTTAAGATTGTTTCATTTCTTCACGAAGCGTTACTTTATTTTTGTGTATTTTGTATAACAAATTAAAAAAACTTCATGATTTCCTGGTTTTCCTGACTTGCGTTCAGACATGAATTGAACTGAACTGAAAGGATCCCAGACACGTACCAGCTGTTCGGTAAATACAAAGACTTCACTCACAAGATCCGATGACTTAATGTGCCCAAAAAAACATATTTTACAAAAGTAGAGGACAGTTTTTTTGTCTTGATCTTGATTTGTTTTCGTCTCATCTTAATTCACATCAAAATGTCCAATGTACCCAAAGCTCTGGAAGGCTCCACTTTACCGTTTTTAATATGACTTCTGCAGATGAAGAACAGTCAATACTATTTCTTACATTGTGTAGAATAGACTTTGATTACAATCATTTTAATGGAAGAGTAGAAAAAAACAACTTTTTGCGTATATTTCCACAATAATGATTTGAGAGCTCTTTCCAACAAACTTCTCCAAAGGATTTTTTATTTTGCGACCCTGCAATCGAAAAAATCTCGTTCTAAACTAATATATGTATGTATATGTATTACAATACATTTTTTCCACCTGTGTCACTTTCAGTTGATTTTAACAAATACATTTTTTATTCAGCTTCTTCCTTCATGATTCGACAAAGACGCCAAAGCTCTCGGTGGCTCATTTGAAATGTTTTCGTGAGACTAAGCGAAGGAACGTTCAGACAGGACCTGACATCGGAGCGACAACACTTACAAACCACAATAAACACGTTCAGATTTAATTTCTTCAGAAGCGTATTAAATAACCGTACGCACACAGTTGAAAGTTACATAGTAAAAATATAGCGCTGTAATAGGCTTGTATGTTAGTAGGTTGTTAAACGGTGATCTCGGTACATATAGATCTATACTGACCCTCCTCTGATACTCATCTGTTCCCTCTGAAAAAGCCTTTGTCCGTGCTGCTCTCTCTTATGGTCACTGTCTGGCAGTTCGCCGTCACGTCCGTCACGGTCACAGTGTCCAGGTGGGACAGACACGGGCTCCAGGACGGGCCTCGCTGCGCGGACGCTTCGTGGCCGGGCGGTGAAGAGGAGGCGGCCGGGTGTCGTGGGGGTGGCTGGCACAGCTTGGCGTGGTGGCTCCTGTGCAGCGCAGAGTGCTTCATCTTGCCGGCCTGGGACACGGACATCCTGTCCAGGCAGTAAGTCCTGTGCCCCCCCTGGGCGACCTTCAGCACGTCCGGTCTGAAGGCGCAGGTGTAGGACAAGGCCGCGCTGCCGACGTGTTTCTGCGCGCCGCTGGATTTGGGCGTGATGGTGGTCTCCTCTTGGAACCTCTTGGTGAGCTGCAGCAGGCCGTGGTCCGACGTCTCCCCGCGGTGCGTCACGGCGCGGGACACGGACGCCTGCTCCTCCAGGAACCGGCTCCGCTTGGCCTCTGATTCTGCCGGGCAGCTGCCGTCGTCGTTGCCGTAGTGCAGCCGCAGCTTGGGTTTGCGTCCTCTCTTTTTGGGGAAGCGCACGGCGGCTTGGTGGGCCACCAGATCAGCTGGCGAGCTCGGCCTGGGCCTTCTCTCCAGCTCCGGGAGTCGCACGGGGACGCTCTCCCCCCTGTTGACCGCGCTCGGGGGGAAGATGGTCGGGACCACCGTGCGTAAGCCTTCGCGTGCCCTCGGGGTGACGACGGGCTCCGGGCTGGGATAGGACACCTGGATGCTTCTGGCTGCCTCCCTCCTGAAGTCGTACGTCTTTTCTTTGGCTTTAGCTTTGGCCTGAAGACAGAACCAAAATGTTTATTAGGACAAGTTGAATGGGACAAAACTGCAGAGAAATGTAGACACGAAGAAGCGGAAGCTGGGACGTCCTGAGCGTCCGAAGCCTCGTCTGATAGTTTCTGTCTCACGAGGAAATCCGTGGAGGCAAGAAGGAAAAAGAACCAGACGCACAATTTACACTGCGGATTTTTAAATGAATCCGAACCGCGCCAAAGGGAAACCTCCTGGAAATCTGATATTTTATGGAGGACAACGTTCACAATTCACATTTTTGGAGCCGAATCTGAAAGGCTCAGAACAGATGGGAATTTTTTTTTTTTTTAATTTTTTTTAAAGAAGAGCTGCCAGATGACTGGACTTGTCATTTATCAGCAGGTTTTTCCGACAGATGTCATGAAGGAGAGAAAGAAATCAGAAATTGCCCCCACCTTCAGGAGAAACGTCTCGGGTTTGGGTCCCCTCTTTTTCGGGCCGAACATCTCTCTTTCGCGCTCCCTGAAGAAGAGAAAACGATTAATTTCACACATGTAGAAGTTTATTCAAAACGTAAGGAATTTTTTTTAAAGAAACTGAAACGTCTGCATCGCCGCAAAAGAGTTTTTTTCCCTCTCTCGCTTATAGACATTTTTACAACATTTTGACAGAGTGAATCAAACTTCTTCCTCACTGATCTAACTTCATGACACCTTGAAAGGTGTCGGAAGTGGTTTCAAAACACACGTAGAGACTCAGAAAGTTGTCTGCACTTAGTTTTCGGGGGGCAGGAGGATCGTGTTGGCTCTTATGAACGGGAACATGTTGCGCTGCGGGGTTTGCGGTGCTCTCGCAGCCGTCCACAGAGGCCTACCGCTGCGCTGTCAGAGCCTCACCTCTCCTCGAAGGCAGCGAAGAGGCGCGCATCCAGAATGTTTTCCTCCGGCTCCCAGGTGCTGTACCTGTGTCACAACAAGCCAGAGGGAAGCTGTCGGACGCCACACATCAAGCACACCAAGTGTCAACCGCGCGCGGACACGTGTTCGTACTTTTTTTTTTATCGAACCAATCTGGCGGCTTTCGCTGCAATTTTAGACTACGTAGCGGGCAGCGGCGCATGGTGAACCCGCCGAATGCTAAAGCTACTTTCCGCTGAACGAGCCCCAATGTGGAGCGAAGGCTCGGCCGCTGTGACACTTTCTGTGTGGCGGGAGCCCGCGGGCTCGCCGCGGACTGCGCCAGAACGCACGCAGCTCGAGGAAATGAATCAGAAAAAAGCCTCCATAAGCGGAGGGACGACGGGCTGAGGAGGTGCAGTGTTACGAGCGGCCAGGATGGAGCGCTGTCCTTCACGGCCGCGGCTAATATACTCACTTCTGAGACCAGCCCTTCCATTTTACGAGGTATTCCCAGCGACCCTGCGAAAGAAAGACGTGACAGAGTCAGATTATCAGAGGATTTGCCCCCTCGGCCCCCGCGCAGTCGCGTCTGCGTGATAGATGTGGAGGCGCAGGCTGCGCGTGGAAGAAAAAGCAGCGAGTACCCGTCGGATTCGCCGTTTAATGATGGACTCGGCTGCGAAGACGCTTTCACCGACAGCCGACAGCTCCATGCTCCACCATGCACCTCGTTTATTTCTGTCTCTTTTAATATTTTGGGGCGTCCCTCGTCCTCTCCGGGTTGTTTAATTCCGCACATCCCATAATACGCAATCTGAGGAGGACGTCATCACGTCTCTTTCTGTTGCCAGGCACCGCGGTCGGTAGGACGGATCGCGGCGGAGCACATTGGCTCGGTTGTTGCTACGTGCTCGGGGTCTGTGAGTGAGGGGGCGGAGCCCCGCTGCTCCGGCGGCTCTACAGGAATGTCTGGCACCGCGGAGCGAGTCGGAGGCTCCCGGAGCGGCTCCACTGACCCCCGAGCTCCCCCAGGGGGTCCAAGGAGCCCAGACGGAAAGGGAAAAAGAGACATTAAAATAAAATGTCTTCAAAACTTTGACTAAATGAAACTGAAAGAAGGACAGCATTTGTTGGATAAAAGAGCTGGTGCTAAAACAGATAAAAATCCGCTCGATGTCTTCAAAAATGATTTGAAATAAATGTTTATGAATGATCCAGTGACCAGAACGACCACAATTTTTAGATGTTACGTAAGAATTGTAAGGGAAAAAAATCCATCTTTTGTGATGTCAAAGCTGTCACAAGATTTTCCCTGATAAAATGTGTCTCGACCCTCTGCAATTTTTTTAACCGGTCTAGAAAGATACTTTACCACAATGAGTGTGAGGACCAATCTACATTGTTGCTCTTGTTTATTGTGGTTAATCTCAAACGGAGCCACGAGACAACGTGAAGGTTCTGGCCCCGCGTCACCTGCCGGTTAAACAGTGACTGGTTTTTGACGCCGGGTCTGATCTCCGAACAGCTCTCTGCTCTTGTTTCACTCTGCGTCATCGTCATTTCTTTGACGAAAGAACAGATGTTTAGAAAAACGATCTAATGGTTTCTTTAGGAAGCGGCAATTTCTGATCAAACTGCTTTTAGATTTGAATTATTGGTCTGATGCGCGCGCAGAAGCGTCAGTTTACCCTGGTTCATTATCAATGTTTCACCCGAAAGACTTTGTTCGGGGGCCGCCGATGTGATCGGAGCAAATTTGCCAGGTGTCTGCTTCAGCCCGAACAAACCCAATTAACTTCCGAAGCCTCACAAGTTGCGTCGTTTCCTTTCATGCTGGTTTGGACTAAATGCTGCCTGTCATCTGGGAATTATCACCTTTTACATAAAAAAAAAAGAAGAGCCGACACACAAAATCAAAGGACATTGGAATCTGCACGTGTAATGTTTTATAAACAAAATGTTGTGTTTTCAAACAGTTCGGCTAAATTTCAATTAATTTGAGTGTCCAAAGTCTTTAATTTAACGGCGCATGACACAGTCGGTTAGATGAGGAGAAGCCCGACGGTTTTTAATTAAAAATGTATATATAACCAGGAAACTGTCACTGCCGACAAAAATGTCCGTTTGTAGAGAAGACTAATCATAAAAACCCGCAAATAAACGAGAGCTTTCATTCTGCATTTATCTTTTATATTCAGACTACCGTTTTAAAATTGGGTAAAGAAAAAACAAAAACAAAATAAACATCAATAATTTTTTGTTTTTATATTTTTATTATTATTATTATCTCCATGTTTGATCCCATTTTTCAAAATCATAATTGATTTAAATCCAATTAACCTAAATTAGGCACATTTACCTGCTGCAGCCCCTAAAGTACAGTATCTATATCATTACTTTTACTGGTGAGATAATTATAATAATCAAGATATTTGTTATTGTCATACAGCTCAGTTTTTTCTGCGGATATGATGACTTAAAATGAATATTAACCACATAATCATCTCACAATCATGAGTGAAACAACGAAGGCAGAGCTGTCCATTCAGTCCTTATATTTGGGGAACAGTCACCTCAAATTCCTTCACAATATAAACATAAATGCATAAACTCCTTGTTTCTTTACCCATTTTACACCTTGATTGTAGATCAATCTTAAGGCCAAAAACCTCCTCGTTTGTACACATCTGAGAGCAGGTGAAGAAGCAGAAATTGTTCAAATAAAAAGGCCTTCCCTTGCTTCAGAAGCCCTTCGAAGAAAACCAGCGCATGAAACGTTTTCATTTCACACTTGGGCAACAATTGTTGTTCTTTTTGTTTCGTGTTTAAAACGAGAACAAATGTGCGGGCTGTGCAGCCTCAGCAGGCCCGTGGAGTCCAAGTCCGTTCAGGAAATATGAAAAGCAACGCTGGGATCTCCTCCGAATTAATCCTTCAACAGGACCAGAGAAAAAGAGACGATTTCACAGGATGCCGTGAGTGGCGGCGGACAAGAAGTGGACCGACAATATTTGTCCATGTTGGTGATTTAAAAAGACATTGTACCTTTTATGAGAAGGACATGGTGTGAGTGACAGGGCTGTTTCGGATTTCATCCAAAGGTGTTTGACGCCAAAATAACAACGAACATTATGTGTGGTTAAAAATTACTGCATTTTTATTTCCTTTTAGGGTTTGTTTTGTTTTGTTTTTTTAGTGATTCGTTTTCTTCCATGTAGAATAAACACATCAAACCCGGGCTGAAATTCAACTGAAGCGACACCAAAGGAGCGGCGGGGGCAGACTTTTCCTGATTGTTTCTGATTTTGACCAATTACGAGCATCATCAGATGAAGACTTCCACCAAATATGAGAGAATATGAAACAACAAAAGAAATAAGGAAGACAGCTCGCTCTTTGGGGACGCGCGCCGCCCTTTGCGCCGTCTCGATTCCCCACCGCGGTTAAACGATGAAACGGCGCTCGGAAATATTTTTGCTTCCGTCTGAATTTCTCGCCGCAGTGGAGCAGACAAAGGCGGGAGCGCTGCGGACAAAAGATGCGTTGTGGCTGCAGTCGAAATATGAACCACCATTTTGATAGTCATAGACTGTAGACCGACATTTCCTGTCGGCACTAGAATGGCTCGAGCCTGCACGGTTCGTGCGGAGACAGCGCGGAGGGCTGCGTGGTGCGCGCGGGCTGCACGTCGCCGCGCTGCGCCGCCGCTGCCGCCGCCACTGCCGCCGCCGCCGCCTCTCGCGCTGCTGCCTGCTTCTCCATATTTGGCTGTGAGTCGGTGAAAAGTGAGTCTGCAGGAGCCGCAATGGCGACAGCCGCACATGAATAAACAGAGCTGGCTCTGTGAGAACATTATTGGCTCTCTGGTTTCTGGGCAACTGCTGCACACAGCTCGCTGTTCACTGTCCTACTTACCGGGCGACATTTTCTGCTGAAGGTGGCTCAGGCACAAAACCACACGCAGTTATAAAAGAAGGGAGAGAGAGAGAGAGGGAGAGAGAAAACAAGTGTAGGTACCTCTGAGCTGCAGCCCCGCTACATCCGAACCCGTCTTTTAAATGAGGAAGTTTTTACTTTTTTTGGCTATGTTTTTCAAATGCAATGCTGTGAATCTCTCAAACGCACGCCTCGAGTTCTTTGAGGTCAGATCAGCTGATAATTTATTGTTTAGTTTCTTTAAATGTAGGGGCAATCGGGGTTATTTCTTCTTTTTTGTCCAGCTGAAAAAATAAAGTCAAGAAAATGAAGATTTCTCGAATCCTTTTTGCAATTTTTGTGTTAATATTCCTGTTTTTCCCCCCCCTGGAGTCCTCGCAGGCCTCCGGGTCACCGTGGAGCTGCCGTCACAGCGTGGGGACAAGACATCACCGGACAGCCCGCTGCTGCTGCCGGTGTTTCTGCCTCTGCTGCTCCTGCTGCTGCCGGGCACGATGATAAAGAGGGAATGTGAAACATCACACTTGGTCTATAAATATGCTCCCCGCCTCGACGTTGTTTTACTTTCCTTTGGCCACCGATGCGTGACTGAGCCGGTCCAAAGGCCCTCGGACACAATCTCCCGGAGGGACGAGCGACAGGCGAGCTCACGCCGCTTGGAAAATTCCCGTCATATCGCCTCAGTTTTCCTGGGTAAAAAAATGTTACAAGTGTCCTTGGTTGCCAGTTTCAGACAGCAAACCCCCTCCTCCCCCTCCGTCCACTGTCTGATGGGATTTCTTGTCACATTTTCAATCCTCAAGTCATCAGTTTGCACCATCAGCTTATAAATGCTGTCTGATGCATTCAGAGCGCGTCAGTGATCAATCCCACAAAACATCCAGTGACCAAGTACTTCGTCAGCGAATTCAAAGCCTCCACTTCCAACTAAGAAACCAACAGAAAAGGGGAAACAGGTCGCTATATCTGAGAAAAGTGCGCAAGAATGAACATTTTAGTGACAGGGACTCGTGGCTCCCGCTGATCTGTGTAAGTGAGGCAACTTTTAGACAAACAGCTTTTCACGGTCAGCAAATTGTTTCTCCCGTGTTGTTTAAAACAGGTTTACAAGTTGGAGAAGCGGTACGGGTAAAGCTGAAGAATGGTGACATTTTAAAGTTTCTTTCTTCATTAAAAGTCTGAATGAAGTCCTGGGTCCTGTGTGGATGACTACAATTCATCAGACACAACAAGCCCAGTGGAAGCCATTAAAGTTTATTTCATTTACTTAGATTTTCTAAAGTTAAAAGACAACCACACAACTAGAAAAGGACACGAGATCAAGAGTTCTTCTCATAGTTTGTTTTTAGATCCCTTGACGGCAGGAGACCTTTTTTCTACATGTATACCCAAGTACACACTCCAGGGCCCTGAGGCACCCGCACAGCCTGATGGGCGAGGCCCTTGACATTTGGCAATCTCTATCAAGGTCAGTGTTTAAGGCTCATCCATTAAAGTTGATCTGTGCACGAATGCAAGCTGCAGCCCTGCCCGGGTGTCTCGTTCTGTCCATCCACATAAACTCCCAGTTTTACAGAATGACAATCATGCAGCCAAGAAAGTGCTGATTCATAGTGACGCGGGCCCTCTGAACGGCCTCTCAGTGTCTGACAACAACTTACTCGGTGTCCTGGCAGAAACCTCATGTTTAAATGACACTATTCTCTCACTACGCTGTTCACACACACTCGCACACACACGGAGGTCAAATACTCACCACGATGCTTTGCTCCTTGATAGAATCGAAGAATTTCACAATCTCCTTCTCTGGCCTCCTTCTGCTGTTAAATTGTATGTTTACATTCCTGCTTTGGGGTCCAGCCGCAATATCAAAATAATGCATGTGTAAGGTTTTAATAATACGGGTGAGAGGTGCAGTTATGCGATACAGAGGGGCCTTTGTGCAAGATCGTTTGTGATTATGCAACATGATCTGTTTTCCTATTCATGGCTCACAACCACGTTAGTGTTTCTGGTGTTTAATGTTCCATTCTTTCGCTCCAAGTGCAAAGAGGCTCCAGAGGAACTTCAGGGTGAGAACAATGATCCATAAATCTCTCGCTGGAACACGAAAGAAAAACCACGAAATGTTAGTCCATGTAGCGGACACAAAGCAAAGGGTAAACATACAACGCTGCCCCCCCCCCCCCACCCACCCAGCAACAAAATATCAGAGGTCAAATCTCTTTCTTTATTGTGAAACATACCATCCAATAAGCTTTGCCAACAACAATAAGTCAGTCAGCTCCTGGTATAACGTACTTTATGACAATCATTTTGACTTTTTGACAGAGTGCAAACAAAAGGAACAAAAGGGAAACGAAAGGTCGCAGACGGACTCCGCCTCATTCAAAACGGTGAAATTATCCAACTGAATCTTTGCAGCTTCTGACGCAACAAAACATTTTGTAATCGTTTTCAACAAACTATATTAAACGTCAATAAATAAGCACTCTTCATTTTTACTCTTAGCATTCTTACTGGTTCTGCATTAAATGTGCGTAGAAGGCCATTTAGACTCAAATGTGGGGTACATCCAACAGCTCTCATATTGGAAATGTTCAGCAGCACAATCGACACAGCATGCACTCACTGGATTGCAATGTGACAGATTACAAATTCAGCCTCACATTTAATCTCTCTTACGTCCTCCCCTCCGACCCTGGTCGCGACCTCGAAAACTAACAGTGCTCGCGTGGATTCTTCAGACCATCACATGAGCTTCTACAGCAGAATGTAAACTTGCGTGTGTCCGTGTGGAACACCAGCCTGATTCGGGCTCAGCCATATCCTCATAAATCACAAGCTCATTATTGCGAGGATCAATACGTCATCCTAACAGAACGGCACTTGTTTGATAAATGACACAATTTTCCTAATGCCGACCGACTTTTGAGAGTGGACGAGTCATGTTTTGTGTCCGTAACGTCATCGACGCGACGGTCATCGATCAGATTGAAACGGCAGACAAGCTGACAGCTCAGCCGCATCTCAAGGACGAGACCAAGAAAATAAAACAAAATTTAAAAAAAACCTTGACGAAATAAAACGCTGGGACTTTGTCTCGAGGTTGTTGACACAGCGGAGCGAGTCTCACGCTGTGTTTACACTGCATTCAGACACACCTGGGGCCTAAATTTGCATGTCACGGCTAATCGTTCCCCCCCCCAAACAAGCCACAAACAAATCTAAACAGGACAACTCATTCGTTAGGTACCTCTAGTTGTTACAGCAAAGATTAAAAGGTGGAATAAGACTTGAAGACCATCGCTGTTTCTCCACAAGTGATGACGCGAGCAAACGTATGAAAATGCGATTAAGTGCTTTCAATTTGATCTTCGATCACAATATACTCAACGACTTCCTCTCTAGCTTCTATTAGGACCAAAATAAGAGATATTATTAATACAAAATATGTATAAACCTTCATACATCTCAGGTTACAAGTTTGGTACAGGTATGAAACATGGCATTAAGCTCCATACAACAAATAAACAGAGTTTGTGTGGGTTTGTTTTTTTTTAAAGTGGAACGCTTCCACCTGAATGCATTCGCTCAAATCCTCGAGGGCACTTTCTTGGCTACAACGTCACAGAGGAGTTACAGTATAAAACGTTATAAGAAACATATTGAATTTGATGATAAATTATAAATTTCCACATATACAAAATTCTGTTATTTTCACAAATGTACATTATGGACAGCATCATCCAATCCGTCACTGATAGTCCCATTTCATAAAGCATTTCTCAGAAAGAAACATATTCCTTGAAGGTGACGGTGAGACTGTTCGTCGTGATGTCAGTAATGATGATATTCCCCATAAAAGGTGAGACTTTTTTCACGGGTGCTTCTTTAGATTCCTCTGGTTTCTGAGGGTCCGTCTCCGTCTCGGGGGCTTCGTCTTCGACGGCCGGCTCAGGCTCAGGCTCAGCCACCGACTCTGGCTGCTGCTTGGCCTCAACCTGCTTCTTAGCCTTTGGGCAGCTGAGGTCCATCGGCTCTTCCTGACTGCCCATCACCTCGTACGTGCCCGCGTTGTGGCGCGGGCCGCTGCAGTGGAGGTCCATGGGCGTGTCCTGAGGCGGTGTGACCACCGTGCTGGGTGCACTCAGTGTCCTGGACGTCAGGTAGACTTTCGCCACATTTCTGTCCTCCGCGGGATCCGACAGTTTCCTCTTGCGATCGGCGGGAAACGACGGTATCCTGATCTGGTCGACCACTGTGGGCGTTGCGATGTTGGTGTCAGTAGTCCAAGAAGGCGAGCTCGCCGTGAGCTGCAGCGGCAAGTCATCCGGTAAATCGGCCTGACCGCGAGCCACTTCCGTGTTGTATTCCTCTGCTGTGCTTGGTGAAGGTTTGGAAAAGTGTCTGTCCTTGGGAGAACATTTAATGGGGTGCTCTGCAGCAGGGAGGGTGCTGCCGGTACAAATCTCTTTGGGGATGCCGTTCTCCGGGTGCTCGGCCATTTTGGTTCTTTGTGCTGGATTGTTTTCGGACGGTTTGGTGCTCTGGGGCTTCTCCTCTCGAGACGATTCCCCGTGTTTACCCTTTGCTCCGTGGACCTTGTTGTTGTCCATATATTTGCTCATGACAATAACAATCCGTCCGTTTTTGTTCTTGTTCTTGATTATCTTCATTTTGCTGCTAATCGCACTTGGGAGGGTCGCGTCTTTCGGGTTGGGTTTGAGGGCCTGCTCGCTCTCGCCCTCTTTGACAGCCGGTTTCCTCACCTCCACCGCCAACTCTTTGACTTTGCTCAAGCAGCCCGTGTCTTTGTCCCGCACCCATTTCTGCTGCAGGGCCAGAGGTAAGTTCCAGCCAGGATTTGCTGGCTTGCTGGCGGGCTCCTGGACTTTGACCACCTCCTTGAGCCTCGAGGCCTGTGCGTCGTACATATTTGGGTCAGGCTCGTAGTGGTGGTGCTTCTTGCTGTTTAGCTGGTAGATAAACTTCTTTTTGCCGTTGGCCAGCGGGTCGGCGGGGACCTCCTGGCTGCTGGGCTGGTACTGATGGTGCTTCTTGCTGTTGAGCTGGTACTGTTGAGGCTGGCAGCGCTGCACCTGGACGGGATCAGACTTGAGGCTGGTCTCGGCGTCCTGAGGCGTTTCCTCCAGACCGGCAGGAACGCTCGATCTTCGGGCAAATGAGGGCACCTGAAACCAGAGGCGGAGAACAGATTGCACTTTATCACTGCCAGCCAATCAACTCTGGGGTTTTCACCAAATTCACTGTTTTCAATGTTTGACTGCAAATCCATCGTCTTTGCCAAAGCCATTCAAATACAACCCGCTTTATGACAAGTACACTTCACTTATCTAAAATCTCAGATATGATGCTTGTTTCGGATCAGCTGGAATATTTGTGGTTGAAAATATGGTTCAAATGTACTCACAAATAGTAAAACTGCATTTTAAGACACTGTAGATTTATAAAGCATGTTTTAATGTATGTTTTGCTCCTGGAAATTGACTCCAAGTCATTGCTGATCGGACTCCAAAAGCTTCATTCTGACCAAACTCTTTATGGAGGACATTGTGTAACAATATTTTTTTCTAAAAGTGAGTAGATTGCTACTGCTTGCAGCTTTACTTCAGCAACAAAAGAAATTTGAAGTCTTACAGAAATAAGAATAAACGATCCAATCAGACTCCCCCACCCACCCACCCACCCACTCCCTCCCCCTCCTCCCCTCCTCCTGTACAGCTTGACCCTCACGGCCGTCAGAGGAGCAATGCAGCGGAACGCTCAAGACGCTTTGGCTCTGACCTGAGGTCAGAGAAGTGCCACCAGACATGTCACGCTTTATCCCTGATTGCTGGCCACGTGTGACTCTGGCAGAGTGGTATGCTTCTTAAGATGTGACACTGCATAGCAATCAGCTCACAGCCTCCTGAAATATATAATCAGATTTGGCTCAGAAAGTGCCTGAGCGAGGACGGCCAAAGCTCAGCGGAGAGCCGTTCTCACCCATTCATTTCAGTCTCGTAGAGACATCTGACAAGAAAGGCTTTTTCCTGATTCAGCTTGAAGAACATAACCGGCAAACACACACGCCGTCCTCAGTGAGCAAGAGACAGTGTTTTGCATTTACTATTTAGCATAAAGAAACAATAAAGATTATAATAAAACGAGTGCGCTCAAGCATCTCCCGTGTAACCTCGGGCAAACAACAAGGTTTCATGATGAATGTGGAGGGAAATTCAGGAGCACAGCGCGGCCCTTTCTGCGGTGTTCCCTTTTATTGCTTTCTCAAAGGAATCTATTAATAACTGTGACCACAATGACGGCGCAGCCAACACACCTGATGGGCAACCCCGTCTTTCACAGAGAGAAACGACAAAGAAGAGGTTTGTTCAAGGCAGGACGCCTCTGCAGCGGCTACGGAGTCACTGGGAATTTGTCGACAGTTACCTGGAGTAGAAGATGTTTTGGTTTCGGCCCTCGTTTACGGTATCCCATCATCTGCTCCTGTCTCTCTCTGTGAAAAACAAAAGATAATTACAGAATGTTCCATTAAATTGCAACTACACATCTACCTTCAGCATGCAATAATTTCCAGACACATCGGAACATTATAAAGCTAATTATATCACATGCGAAAATAACAGATTTGACATTTGGAATAATTATTTGCTCTCTTCTACCTTTTCCAAGGTCAAAAGTGGTATTTTGATACAGACGACTAATGAATGTGCTCGCGTGGCCTGCTGCAAAGCATTATGGTCCTTATTTGCATAGCTCTCCATGGTAATCGACCCGTTCCATATTCTCATTATCCCAGAGAAATTCAATTAAGGCTTCAGCAGGGAGAATCTCGACTTGTCTTTCAAACATCCTCCCTCCTACAACACACCCTTCCTCTTACATTCGATCTTTAATTAGGGTCATGAGGTAGAAGTGAATCTTCATGAATAGCACATGGCGGATTACTGGACAGGATTATTTCAACGCTTCCCTTGTGCGAGTGCCGGATGATAAAAAAGGGACAATAATAAACACGTCTCGGTGCTGATTTTACTGAGGGGAGGACAAGAAAACATGTTATTGTAGTTGCGGTGCGGAGACGGAACACCGAGCTGTCTGTGAAATATTGCTCCCTGATATAAACCTTGACTCATCATTGGCTCGTAAATCACCAGCGGTGGGTGAAGGCCAGCTGTACACCGGCTTCACCAGGCATGCGTAAACCCAGCCCAGTCTGGCCTCCTCGCTACAGATGCGAAGGCGATCGTAGTGGCCAGAAAATTGCCACAACAAACACACTGCGCTGCTATAATGTGTACAATTTTGAGCAGCGTCTAACGGGGTGACCCCTATTCACAGAAGATTTGGCAATTACAGACTCCCTAGTCGAATCCCCTCCCCCATCCACTGGGAGCAGAGAGGAATCCACACACACAGCGCAGAGGCAGCACTCCATGACCATCAGCACGAAGCCAGACACACACACACACACACACACACACACACACACACACACACACACACACACACACACACACACACACACA
>JASSRZ010000065.1:7597145-7618781 GCA_032164315.1 Malacoctenus gilli
ACACACACACACACACACACACACACACACACACACACACACACACACACACACACACACACACACACACGCAATCTGTGTGCTGCAGTCACATAGCACAAACCAATGTGGCACCCGTCGTGCACTCCCCCCCGCCCCCTTCCCTCAATCCGTCATAACACCTGTGACATATCTGTGAGTCTTTCAGCGTGGCAAAGGCTCAAAACAAGCAGTGAGCTGTAAAACACACAGAAAGTCACAACATATATCTTCACCCCCGTCACCCTCAATCCTCCGACTGGAAGCGCTCCTCGCTTGCCTGCAGCTATTTTGAGAAAATGCCTCATTTTCATTTCAATCTTCCGTATGATGCCGTGCACGGCTGCCATAAGCCGACTTCTTCACCTAAACGACACTAACAGTTGAATAGAGTGCAGACAAGACGGGCTCGGAACGGCGTCTATTGTAATGATAAGAGGGCAAGTCAATCTATTTGCATTCAAGGGTGAAAAGGAATCTATTTTGGTGCCGCGCGCTACTTGAATAGAGAGCAGCGAGCGCAGGGCACAGACGTGTGCGGCAATATGAGAGCACTGATCAGTGCATGTCTTCTGTCATGCTCCATCAGTGTTTCTAGTGGAGAGAAAGCTAAGGCGCTACAAGCAGGCGTAATGCAACATGAGCTGTAGACTTTATATGCAACACCGGCTCAGAGGCTGCATGTATACTGGTGGTGGTGGTGGGGGGGGGCTTCTAATTTCACACCTCAACCGCAGATCAGAGGAAGAGCCGACAAAATACTAAACTGACATCAAATCAAGGACAGCGCACACAGTTTCAAAGGATCAGAAGCACAGGAAGGAACCGGTTAAGATCCTTTTCGAATATCTTCAATTCTATAAATTCAACATTTATAGGGCTTTGTTTTCTGAATATCCAGATGTCTGCCTTTATGAAGATGTCAAAGCATTCAGTTGCGACAGATGATTTTGTTTTAGGTTTAAAGTAAATATTATGAAGGAAAATTCACTTTAAATTTCCCCCTTTTCAGAGGACAATCAGATTGAAAGTTGCTCCTGATCCATTTTTTCCTACATTTTCCCAAATCAGCTTTAAACGTTGGACAAAAATTTAAAAACATCAAAATCTGTTCAGATATCTTTTGCTGACATCCGTTATTCAGTCAGGTTTGAGCTGCTCCTCCATCCTCTGTTTACTGGACGAAGTGAAACTGAAAAATAAATCAATAGTGGAAAAAAATCAGTCAGCTGAAACAATCTGCTGTGAGAGTGATCCACAGCGTACCTGCAGACGTGCCGTAAGCCGACACGTTGGCCGCTCACGCCAACTCGTCATCTCACATTCAGGGCAGCTTCACGAGTCTGTGGTGCTGCGGAGTCGATGTCTGGTGGTGATTTCAAGGCTATTTTCTCTTTAGTTTGTTGGCCTAAAAAAGGTTCTAACAAGTGAGAATTCTTGTTTTTTTTCTGTCACACGTGAACTTTGCCATTTTCCACTCACACAAACGCACCATGACTTGCTTCTGCCAATGTGCTCCCCCTTCTCGTTTCTCACAAGTTTAACATAAACAAAAAAAAAAAACAAATCATGTCACAAACAGTGTCAAAATGACAGTAAACAAGTTGGGAAGCTTCCCCAAAGCTCTTCCGTCAGTGAATCTGTGATCAGCGTCCCTGCCGGCCCTGCTAACAGTTCCACCGGACAGCCTCTGTAGTGTGTTTTCATGCCGTCTGCGATGAATATTAGTGAAGTCTGCAGAGCGAGTTAAAGCTCAGCTGGAAGCGAGCGGAGCAACCAAGTAGTAATTCAAGAAGCACATTCCTTCTTAATGCTGTTGCAAATCTTGGCGGCGGACCACGGTTCTCATATACTTGCGGAGAAAATTCAGGAGGTGATGACCCCACATTTCCCATCTGTAAATGTGCTCCGCTTACTGTGAATATGAGCTCTGCGTACACTCGGCGAGGGGAGCGCGAATGTTGGCAGACTGGGGGGACAAATTCTTTGAATATGGTCGACTCTGATGCAATGAGAGTGATCACTTCCTGACTTTTGAAACAAACTCCACAAATTCATGACTGGTTTCCTTCTAAGAGAGTATGTCATCAGCTCTGTCATACATCGTCTTTATTTTGCCAGAAAAAAATGACAGGGGGCCGTGGAAACGGAGCATCGAATTTGGTGCTCTGTCAATGATACACTGAGCAAGTGTAACCACTACCACTAAGGGCCGAACTTGCAACCTCGAGCGGTTAGCAGACCCGTCAAGGTCATTCGCACGCCCTCTTCACCAACTGAACCACACTCCAGCGTGAGTTAACGGCTGAAAAATAAGTTATTTCTCATTTGTTGGCTGCTTCATGCTATGCTAGCGAGGTTAGCTTAGCTTTCGGTCATGTGTCGAGAGGCAACGACACAAATATTGAAATTTCTCGTTTACTCTTCTTTTTTGGGGGGGCGTTTTAGGCTCTCAGACTAATTTTCTTTGCCCCGCCCAAATTTAGAACTTTTTAATATTGTAATTCATGTTTCAGAAGCGTCGTAAATCGTTTTTCCTTCTATCCAGACCACCTTGCAAGAGCCCATTGGTGTCAGTGTGGACTTGGAAAAACAAACAAACATAGAAAAGAGCAAAAGGTCCCTCCGTTGCTGCAGTAACACGAGAAATGGCTGCAGCAGTTCAGTCTGAATGTTCCCTCTCATATTGTTATCAGACACTGGTGGATCAGCCTGCTGACTGTACCCCTGGAAGGCCCATTAACACCTCTTGAGGCTACAGCCCAGCCCCCTCTATAAACAGCCCAGCCGGAGGTCCGTCCTAATGGGCTGAGCTCATTCCCAGCCCGGCCTGCTCCAGGTGTGGAAGCAGAGCTCCGTAATTGATAATTAGGAGGTAATAACCCGCCGCTCAATGCAGGCCTCACGACAGGAGAGTAGCCAGGCCCCACACTGTCACTCAGTGAGACACAGGGGGAAAGGAGCGGGCCGGGGGAGGAGGGGCCACCATTTAACAATGGCAGCGTTTGACGGGCGAGGAAGAGAAGTGGTGACTTGGTAGCAGTAAGGCACGTATGTGAAGGGGCAGGTTTCCCCGTGCTGCAGAGAGAGCGGGCAGTGGGACTGTCTGAGCGCCGTACTCCGACAGAACGATTCGTGGCAAAGTTTCGATCCGACGCACTTCTTCAATCTCACTCATCGGCACAGTACAGACTTTACAGGGAGCGTCATGGCCTCCAGTGGATCCACATGTGCAGTGATTTGGAAGTGCAAGGACGCACTGAAAAAAGGCCAAAGATCTGAGTAATAAGAAGTGGCGTTTTATTCATTTATGTATTTATTGTCATTTTCCCTTTATCTTGTTTTCTCTTACAGAAGTGCATTAGCCCTGAGAGGAGCTATCAATCAGGGTCTAATGGCTTGTAATTGCAGCCAGGCAGCCCCCCCAGATCAGAGGCAGCGGGGTCTCGGGATAGCACAATAATCACGCGTACAGTAGAGAACTGCTTACAGTGGAGGAGGTCCCTTGGCGGTCTCTGAGGAAATGTACGAGCCCATTATTGTCATCCCGGCATTTCTCAGTACGGTCGCATGATCTGGGAGGCTGAAGCGCATCAGCAAGCACCAGTTTTCTTTACCAAAAGTCATTTGGAGAATCAACATTTGCGTTTTCTTATTTCAATCTGCAGTTTTTTCTTCGAGAAATATCTGCCCTCTTCTAAACCGGGGCTCACTCCCAAAAGTTACCCTTTTTTGTCACAAGCCCCCCCCCCCCCCCCCCCATGACGAAGCCCACCTGTGCAAGCAAATCCAAGATGGACAATCACTGCTGGTTTTTCTACAACGCGTGCTCGATCCTTGATCCCCAGTTACAACAAAGCTTTTTGTATTATCCATCAACTTTTACGATAGAAGAGATTTACCACAAATTCTCTTTTTTAGGTCACTTGTTTATTTCTGAAATAGCAACATAAAGCCATTTGTGATTTATATTTTACCTGTAAACAATTACATTCTGTTTGTATCCTCCCTACATTAAACTACATGTTGCTACAAAAATAAAAAGAATAGTGTGAAATGATTAGGAAAATAAAAGTTCTTGAGATAGTAACAGTAAATCCCTGTGTGGTTTTTACTTGGTCGTGATTTATTCTAAGCTCGACATTTATAAACTGCTTTTTTTTTGGTGAACACTTCCTGCAGCTTTTTTCTTGAACGTGTGGGTGCATTTTATTACGGTTGTAATTTTCCTCTTTTACTAATACCAGTAATAAGAATGAGCTCTTTTCCCTGTGATGTGCACAGCAATACATCCACATATCATTGAGCTTAACAGCAACATAGTACATTCGTGAGCACAATTCACAACAGCCCCTGTAAATAGGAGCAGTCATTAATCAAGCCTGTGACTTGCAGTGTCTGTGTAAACAATGTGATTTCAATGGCAATAAAATTCATGAGCGCGCGCGCACACACACACACACAACCACCCACACACAGTTTGATTATTTTCCTATCGTGTTTCTGACTGCGCTCGTTCCCCGTTGTCTAAACTCTGCGTGTGATTCCAGCAAACAGCTGCACATGAGAACTTGTGTGGAAGAGCAGTTATGAGTCGGAGGAGACCACAAAAGGAGGGAAGGGGGAGGGGGGAGGGGGGTGATTGGAGGTCTTTTTAGCAGCAGTTCAGCAGTTTACAACCCCTCTATGTCACTCCAAAAGCCAATATCACTATTTATCCATATACAAAGGACAAGCCTGTCTGTTCTTCTCTCGCTCCCAGGTTTCTCCTTCATAACTGCTCTAATTAAGGAGGATGGTCAGAGGGGCTCACCAGATGTTTAGAGGTCACTCCCGTTTACACACACACACACACACACACACACACACACACACACACACACACACACACACACAATCGAGGGCTTTCATACAGCTGTAGAGTGAGCATGAGAATGACTCAGAAAAAAAGAACAGATACATTCATGTGGACTGATTCGCAGCTCTGAGTGTGCCGTCGTTCATTTGATTCGTGAAATTGGAAGGAATCTCGTGTGTGTGGGGGGGGTCAATAAAAGTGTGCTGAATTTTTCATAACCCTGTCCAAACACCGGTTCGACACAGAGGATGAAATTTCAAGTTGGACAGAAAGCCATCCGTTTTTCTGTCGGGATAAAACCTCTGTCTCTCTTCATCGCCGATCCTCATTCAAGAGGTAAAAACGCACATTGCTTACCAGAAACATCGGCGTCCATCTTCTTCACCACGATTTTCCTTCTCCTGCTTTTCACCGAGTGAAATGATGAAGCGGTTTCTTGCTACGATCTGATGAAGTGGGATGAGGAGCCCTCTTATGTCATGTCACATGTTTTGGGGGGCTGACGTGTCCCAACAACAATGTTGTGCCCTCTAAATGTAAATAATTGCTCATGCAGGAATATAATATTGCTAAATATTTGTAGCTGTTCATACAAACGCAACATTCACTTGTTGGAAAACGAAAACAATCATCAATCTAAAGGTACCAGTACATTGTTCCACTTAGTAATATGCAGATCGACACATCTGTGTTTGAATTGAAAGTTTCAAATGTCCTGCTCGGATTCGAGATTCGCTCATCATCACTTGTTATTCACACAAATATTCCGTTGCGAGAGCACAGAAACAAGTGCTGTGATGAGATCTTGGGAGTCGCTTGACCCCGGGTCAGAGTCTGCGAGGACTCAGCACACTCGGCTCAGACCCTGATGTGACCCCTGCCCACAGCGCCAGTGGAACGGTGCCAAGCCAGCCGCGGCAGACTCGAACCTGAAGGAGCTCCGGACCAAACACAGAGGCCGGTGATTGTCCGAGAGGAAAGCAGCTTTTTGACCTCCGCCGTGTCGGACGGAAAACCGATTCTTCGTGTACTGAACGTGGAAATTGACATTCTGGTAAGGCAGTGTTCCACGATGAACCACGAGAGAGAGAGAGAGGGGAGGGGGGGCTCGTTGAGAGAGTGAAACTTTAAGCGGGGGACAGTGGAGAGAGGGGTGCTCGGAGGGCTGCAAATCGTCCAGAAACTGGACAAATAAATCCAAACATTCGCTATTCTAACATGAGCCAAACCAAATAAACACTCCCTGGTAATTCGACATCAGGTCTGTTTTCGAAAGGTGAAAATGTCCCGCGTTTTGGAGCCTCTCTTGCCCTCTGGCGGAGGTGTCGGCGTGGAGTTCGGGGAGGGGGTGGACAACGGGGACGGCGAGGAGGGTTGCGGGGTGGAGGTGCCTCCATAGGGGCAGCTCTGGGAGTCCTGGTGTTCGCCCGAACACTCCACGGCGGGGATGTAGCGGCTGTCCCACATCCCCGGACCACACAGTTTACAGAGGTCGTGCAGGCTGCAAGGGATCCTGGGAAGGAGGCGGAACTGATAGAGGAGGCTTCGCGCCTGCAAGAGGGGAACGAAAGCAGGAAGATGAGAGGAAATCTACCGATAGCATCAGGGTCAGTCCATGCAAAACAGCCGCTATCAAAGCCAGCAGATTGGAAAAATTGGACGCCGTCTTGCAGCTTGAACACGGCTGCACGCCGTCAAGGTCAGCGCCATACGCCGGTACCTGGAGCGAAAACGCCAGCGAGCCCGCTCCCAAAACATCAGATGCAAAATCTCAGGCAACAACAAAAGCAGATACGCCAGCTGCATGCTAACATGATCCCACTGCCTGTGGTTGCAGCAGCCCTAACACAACATCCATAAACATGAGGACGCAGGCACAGACACAATGGCTGGAATACAGCTCATAAATCCTCCCCGTGGCATGGCAGCATCGCATTCAGTACCTCAAGGCCTCTGCGGACACATTATTGTGTATCGGTTGTTTTGCTGCAGCACTGGGTCGTGGCCCTCCGTGCCAACACAACAGGGTGCGGAATAAATGTGCAAATAAGCAGCAAGACGGCGGAGGAATTTTTATGTGCATGAGATTTACCTGTAAATGTTATATCATTTCAAAACGCATTCGTTTATCCGTTACTTTACGTGCAGAAACACACGCCTGCGTCTGCGTCGGGCGTAGACGAGGCGGGGCAAAACAATGACATCGGAAAAAAAGAAAAGAAAAGGCTTCGCTGTGGTACCTTCCGCAGCACCAGCTCTCCATTCATGTGCATGGAGAGGTTGCTGAAGTGGAGCAGCATTTGGTCCGTGGCGAGCTGCTGTTCCGTCACATCCTCTCCGTAGAGAACGATGATGGCCACGCAGAGGAACAGGTGGAAGTAATCCGTCTGCAGGCGGACAGAAGGGAGGCGTGAAAGGAGGCCAAAGGTAGACGGCCAAACGCGGGAAAAGCTACTTGTTGTTCAGTTGTCAGATGTTACAGCGAAGGACGCCGCCGTCCCGCCGCGCTCTGTTCGGTCATGCTCTGGCTGCAGGGGAACAACGTGACGGTTATCACAGAGAGGAAGGAAACAACAGAGAAGCTGGACAACAGAGGGCCACAATATAAGGAGGAAAGAGTTGAAATCATCATTTCAAAACGTGGGCAGAAAATTGTGTTTTTTATGGTATATTTATGTATAAACGTCAAAGAAGATTGATTTCAGAAAGGGTTTCTGATGAGTTCTTTGGTTTTTTTATTTTGCCTCAAAAAATCCAGCACAAATATTGACCTCTTTATTTTGGATCTTTGTTGTGTTCACCTGCTTCTGATGTAACCAGTTTTATAATAACGACAATAAATTTGTTGAACACCTTTAGATAAAGCGATGCTGTGTTTTGAAGAAAAAGAAAAACACAATAAAACACCAGCAAGAAAACAATTTTAAAAAAGCAACGTGTATAACTTAAATTTAAATAAAGAGATATTGGAAAAAATAGCAAGAAAAAATGCTATAATTTAAAGGAAAAAGATTTGGACCAAAATAAACTAAAGGAATTGGGTGAATAAAAAAAATTACACACATTCTTTTGATGCCATCTTACAAGAGAGCATTTAATCAGTTTAGTTGATATGTTTGACCTTATTTTTTCAAAGAAAGAAAGAATCAGTTTGCAACAAATTCAGCAGCTGAGAGCCGCGAGGAACTGATGCCGTAAACACCACTCCATTAATTCTCCTTCTCATCTAAAAATGATGAGACGTCAATCTCAAGTTCTTGCTTTCGGAGCCCATCTGTTACATGACAGTCAACTGTCTGGACGGGGGTCTGGTTTCACTCTCCGATCTCCTCTATCACCACCTGTAGGTGAGGATCAGAACACGAAGCGCCGAGTCTGAACAGATGGCAAGAAGCACAGAGGCCTGATATCCAACTCGGCCTCAGCCGGAGGAGGTGTTAAGCTCCGTCTCATTGCGGGGGACACGAATCAGACACAAGTCGACTGGATCAAAGACGAGGAGGGGAGCAGAGAAGCAAGCGTTGGGGAGGAGAGCGAGGAGCCTGTCAGACAGTCTGAGTCCAGGGCTTCTCGCTTGTTTTTCGCACAACTGATGAGCTCTGAGGAGAAACTGAATTTGGCAGGAATGTGAAATATGTGGGACTTTAAATCACATCATCATTAAAACCGCTAAACCCCTTCAAGACAGGGAACACATTTTATGGGCATTTAGCGGGATTACAGCAGTCTGTGATGACGGGTTTAAAGGGAAAAAACACAAAGTCTTTCTGTTACACACAATGTAACTAATATCCCTCTGCACCCTGAAAAAAACCCCTCAGCGTGGAGGGACCGTATTGAGGCTAATTACTGACACAGATCCAGACTGCGCCCTAACCTGGTAGTGCGCCCAGCAGGCCTCCCACATGCGCAGGGCCTCGGTGTCGGGGAACTCCCGCTTGAAGCACAGCAGGATCCAGCGGTGGCAGAAGAGCAGCTGCAGGCCGTCCTCCCCGAGCCGGGTCAGGTGCTGGTGGAAGCGCGGCAGCATGAGGCGCAGGAGCTCCCGCAGGTACATCTGCAGGGCCAGTCGGGGAGGGAGAACACGGTCAAACCGGGGGGGTTTATTCCAGTGACGCATGTTGGAGCTTCTCAAAGCGGAAGTTCTTGTTCTTTGGGCTGGACACACGCACACACACATGCTGACACTCTGTGTTTGTTGTTATTGTCATGGATGATTGGACCTTAAAAACACATTTATAGTGACACAAAGTCAGACAAAAGCACTAAAAACACCGTGCAAGTGAAAAAAACAAACTGACTTGACAAACTGCAGCAAAGTAAGTAAACGGAAATCCGTCCACAGGCTTCTATTTGTTACCGATTTTGGATGAGGGATTTCTGATATTCCTGTGTTGTCAGAAATTGTTTATTTCGAACGAACACAGATTAATTGAGGAGTGAATACGCAGCGTTGGTCGAGATGATGTGAGTCAGTGAGATGAACTCACAAAGCGAGCGAGCTGCTGCGGTCTGTGTGTAGCTTTAAAGGCCCCGCTCACCAGTTGTTTGTCCGACATTCCTCCTCTAATGATTGAGAACACCAACCCACACGGTCGGAGGGAGGCTCCCTCACTTCTAATGGGTCCGAAATTTCCAGAATTTTTTCGGCTTCCCGAGAAACGTCTCTGTTTCCTTCGTGACCACCTCAGTGGCCGCTCGCTGGCAGGGGGCTGCAGCCTGCAGCTCCGGAGCCTCTCTGCAGCGGCTCCACTCAAAATATGCGTCACGTCCTATTATGTCACCTGCCCGGCGCCTTCGCTGCAGGCCATTAATGCCGAGTTTCCGACTGATGCCGTCGACAAGCTCGGCGCGGCTGAAGCAGGAAAAAAAACTCTCTCAGAGGAAAAAGGAGTTTAATTCGATGTGGACGCACTCATTTCCTTTGTTCCCTTCACTGCGACGGGCTTTATGTGTTTTAGGCTCCTGAGACGGAGACACAAACAGCTGAGTGAGAAAGTTGAAAGGAGAGGGGGGAAAAAAAGGGAAGAGCTGGCTGAAGAATAAGCTCCAACTCGAGTGACTGTTTGATGCCCTTTGGCAAGAAAACGTTGGAAAATTCATTTCATACAACATTCATTTCACTCCAACCGGCTGCATCGGAGCTTTTTTATCGATAAACTTAAAGAAACAGGGAAGCATCACACAGAGGGAGAGAAAACTGTTTGGATGGTTTTTCCCCCTCAATCATTTTTGGGCTCCAGTCAAGCTTCTTTTTATCACTTTCACAAAGCTGGAGCAACTAAACTTGTGCGACTGTTTGTTTCTTAAATTGGGATTGTGGTACTACAAAGGTGTGAGGTGGTGGGGGCTGGGGGGGTCACGGTTTTTCCTCAAAGCAGCGCGCGGCGACCTCCTACCAGCTGCCTCTCCATGTCTTCGTCCCGCGGGGAGCTGATGAAGATGGTGTTCTCCATGAGGCCCACGAAGCACCAGAAGGTGTCGCTTTCATCCTGGATCTCGGTGAGCAGCGGGGCCACCAGGTCAGACATGCCCTGGCAGTAACCCATGTCAGGATTAAACACTGCATAGTTGAGCAGAATTCGCCTGGAGCAAGAACAAACCGGGGATGTCTTAGTGCGCACGTCAAAAAAAGGGGAAAAAAAAGAAAAAGAAAACAAGAAGAAGAAGAAGGGGGGGGGGGAGACCCAGTGGAAAACACAGCAGCGCTTCATACGAGCGGGCAATATAGCATCGTAAACATCTCAATTCTTTTGACAGCCTCCATACAGTCCAGACAGACCCACGGAAAGAACAGTCCCACCCAAACACTCCCCGTTCCAGCATTGCTGTAATGCCCAAAAAAAACACGACAATCCCTGCTTTAGTTGTTGCTATGCCAACTCCTCTAGTAACCAGGGAGCTAATTAATAATTTTCCTTTTTTCTTTTCTTTTTTTTTCCCCGACATGGCAACGACTTTGAAAAACACTTCCCTGGCAGTCCTCATACATTAGTAAGTATTGTATAAACAGAGAGAAAACCCTGAGGGTGTTTTATTGTTTTAGTGCGAGACAAAGTAAAAAAAATAAAAAGAGTATTTGGAGGATAAAGAAGATGAATATGAAGATTTGAACGTGTGCAGTTTGAAGAACGTCCTCACATGAAAAACGCTCCAGAAAAACCTTTATCTTGGGCGTTTTCAGGAAGAGGTGGCCGATAAGGCCTCTCTTCATGGACACGCGCAGCCCTGCCAGCTATCACCTGCCCCTGACACAATAAGGGACGTAATACCAAGACAAATAGCAGGAGCCTCGATGACAGTCACTAAACTAATATGCTATTTAAATCCTCTTGCTCCTCGTTTAGAAAGCCATTAGCTCTGAGTATGCATCAAAAGTGCTCAGACGGCTTAGTCAGAGTCAATAAAGCATGAAACTCATTTGCGGCTCCCCCAGGGTTCGGAATATGAAATGAATAGGTGCGCCTGTGCGTTGGGCTGGGGAGGGGCGAGCGATAAGGACGGCGCAGGAGAAGGTGACAGGAAAAGGAGCCCGAACGGAGGGGAGGGGGGGGGAGAGAGCGAGACAGAACGACGGTGGACGCTGACCTCATGATCTCCACGTTTGGGTTGTTCTCCCCCCTGAAGAAGAGGTTGCTTCGGTCCGTTCTCACCACGTCTTTGTCCACTGTGAACTGGACCTTTCTCCAGAACTCGCTGTGCTCCTCCGGGCTCATGGACAACCTGAAGAGACGCACGGGCGTCATTAGAAGGGGGGCCAAAAAAAAAAACAACGAACAAACAAAACAAGGTGCCATCGTTAAACGTGTCTCTGGTTATGATGGATTAGCGCGAGAGCAGCACTTAGCTTTAAGAACACTTTTATGGTCTCCCAGGAAATTCCTGCTACTCAGGATTAAAGAATCTCCAATAATCTCTCCCCCAAATGTTACTCAGGTGTAAAACACTAACAATTCGCTGCAAATACGTAAAAAAAATGGATGGTGGGCAAACAGTGGACTGAAGGGGTGTTTTAGCATCAAGCACTCCACTGAGGATACCACCCAAACCATAAACCCCCCCTGCCCCCCCCCCCAATCCATCCCTCTAGATGTTAGGGACTTACATTAGCAATGTACTCCGGTGTAGCACTAATGTACTCAAGTCTTAACAAGCAGAGGGGATTTAATTAACACTGTTTGTTTTCCATGTGGCCCCACCAGGAATAATGAGCGCGCACCTGATGCAACGCCATGCAACTGTTTAGTTTGGGCGCAGCATGTTTGTGCTGCGGGCCCCTCCCCGGCCACCTTTCCACGGCTCCGCTCCCCCCCCCCCCCCTCGTGAGGACGCGGCGCACCGGCTTACAACATGTTTGTATCACTTTAGATTGCAGCGTTTCAAAGACCCGTGCAAAACAGAGAACTGTGACAAGACCGGAATAATAAGTAGTTTAGAGAAAAACCTCACAACAAATACGGAGGGAACATTCCCACTGGATGGAAAGCTGATGCTTCCTGCAGGTTTTATTTATGTATGCATAGAAAGAACATCGTGAAAGGTTTCATGAATGTCAGGAATCCCAACTGAAATCTCCAAATGTGCAGAAATCCGATGGAGAAAATTGACAATTATTATATGATAAAAACAAGTTGAATCGAATGAATTTTGGTCCGTGGAAATGATGATAACTCAATGGTTTAGGGCAGCTGTGAGAAAAAAAACACCACATCTTGTTTGATCATACCTGTAATATATAATGCACGACTGCATTGTGCTTAAAACATAGGAGGATCATTCAAATTACTATAAATGTATAAATGCAATTTATTAATAATCATTAATAATCATCTTTGTTAATTTTCTCTTTTTTTCTTTTGGCCGTTGTTTTAATAAAGGTAAAACCCCCAAAATCCAACTGATGAAGTGTAAGTCAATCATCTCTCACTTTCCTTTCTCTCCCAATTTGCCTGCTTTTTTAACATCCTTATCATTGCTACAATCCAAACGTATTTTCCTCCCTCCAGCCGCTCTCGTGGATTTGCAGCTGCATCGTTATCGTCGCCGAGGAGAGGAAACCAGACCGCAGCCCCGTCTCCTTGCTCCTAATGATCAGCGCGCGGCCTCGGAGGGCTGCTCCAGTCGAAGGGTCTTTAAAGGAATCCACATCAGAGTCAGAACAAGGACTCTAATTACCTGACTTCGATAAGACCTTCTGATGCTCTGCAAATGTTAATAGGCCATACGGATGAAACCTGTCCAATTATCACGTTCATTATAGACGGAGCGGAGGAACGTGTGAAAATATGTGCACACTTAACCTTCTGATGGCGGGGTGGAGCCAGATGAAGACGCAGACGTCGGCTCCTGGCTGTGACATGAGCGAGTGTGCTGTGTACCACAGCTGTGTGTGTGTGTGTGTGTTTTTTTCCCTCTGACAAGAGAGAATGATCTGATAAGCGCTGACATGTTTTTCCTCCAGAGACCTTTTATTTCACACCGAGCACCTCCCTTTAACACTTCCCTGATTGTGCCTATTGATTGCTCGGCGCCTGTGATGATAAGCCACAATAGACTCACATATGGTTTAATGTTTGACTGACTGAGCATTTGGCAGCCGACACCGCGCCCACGTGAGGGTTTATTTGCTGCTTAGCGCGCTCGCGTCCACCGCTATCTCTCTGTCTCACCAACACGCACTGATTTAACCCTCAACAAACATTGCTGTGCATGAGGAATCTGCTCAATTTCAGGGTGATATCCCAACACATCTGGTCTCCCCACCCCCTCCCGTCCCACCTCCTCTGCTGGATGTCGTGATAGTGGGTTCGCTTCTGCAGTCTCCAGGCTTCCCTCTCCTGGGAGGTGGAGTCGTAGCTGTAGTAGTGCAGCAGGAAGGGCCACACCTCGCCGCGGATGGACGGGTCGATGCCACCAAAAAAGATGGCCTGTGGAAGGGCGGAGGTGAACACAAACTGTGAGCATGAAGGGGGCGTTCAGAGGGCAAACGGAGTGGGGGGAGGGGAGGGGGGGGGGTACGCAGGACCACTGTTATCTGTGAGAACATACCGCACTGTGATGCCTGCACACACAACTATCAGAACTAGACGCAGAACTTCCTGAGTGTTGCAAAACACAGTGAAACTGAAACTTCCTAAAATAACAAACAGTTTAATCAGCACGTCCAGCAGAGACGGCACTCGCTCTCTCGCCCTCCTCCTCCTCCTCCTGTGCATGTGTGTGTGCCTCTGTAGCTGTAACGAGAACGCGTCTCGGTCACACTCTAACTGCCACTGAGTCATTTCAGGAGGTCGGTGAGCCTAAATTGAGTCAATCCGAGAAAACTCAAATGACTCACTCGAGGGATACTCGCCAGGACCAACCCTCTCATTATTTACAGATGAGGGGAGCTGATTCAAACTGGGAGTTAAACACTGGGGGGGAAGGGAGGGGGGGGGTATTTTTTCTGACAGATCCCACAGGATCATGAAAATATGCTTGTTTGTTTTTTTTACCCACGGCATACCTTGCGCAGCTTATATTCCTCCTCCACCTGTCCGTTGTGGTTGAGGTGACGCAGCCAGATGGTGACATCCAGCCGCCGGTAAAGCCGCTCCTCGGGGTGGGTTTCAGCCGAGGGCAGGGTGGGCCTTTGGATGGAAAACTGCATGCAGGACTTCTCGTCTGACACCTGATGGTGGGAGATGGCAGATGGGAAGGGAGAAACCAAGAAGGCCAAAGAGAAGAAGGGAGAAAGCACGCACACACAGACAAAAAAACGTGTTGGCTCTGAAAAACTGAAAAACAAGCTGGGAGAATAAGCAGAAAAATTCCTTCCTTCTCAATAAAAGCAGCAGAAGCCAAACTGGATTTAGGATTGTAACCCGACCTGGTCTTTAAGCTGCGTTTCTCTGCAGCACTTCCACTGCTGGAAGACCTCAGCCAGCTTGTCCAACCCGGCGTGATGGAAGTGGAGGATCTTGTACTGGCTCTCTCTGCTGGCTATCACCAACTGGCCGCTCGTGCACGCTTCGTCACTGCAACCACATCCGGCGGGACGAATGAAGGTTCTTACTCTGACACATTCGCAGACATCATGAAACACTGCGCGGCTGTGGCGTGACCCCTGGCACCCTCCCCGTGACCCCGCAGCCTCTCCACTGACCAGAAGAAGAGTCTCAGTGACCTCATGTGACCCAGGTCCACCCTGAAAACGCCACACAACTGCTCCAGCGCCAGCACCTTCTGCTGCTCCTCCCAACGCATGCCCTGCGACTGACCGGTGCTCTCCGAGGGGGCATGACTGTCCAGACTTGAGGCGGAGCTGACCGAGTGGTTCATGGACTCCTCACACAGCTCCCTGGCAAAAAACAACGAAACGACAGGCATTTAATCGAGAATTTTGGATGCGGAGGGAACAAGCAAGTGCTGGTCCCGTTTCCTCTGCACAAAGAGCAAAATTCACAAGCCTCACAGTCAGACACACAAAGTTTCTCTCAAGCCAAAACAGTGACGACAAAAATCATGCAGACAACAGCCAGCAGTCTTTAGATATGGACGACCGTGTAGCTCCGTCCTGGCTGGTTGTTTGTGTCTCTCTATGGCTGTAAAAGTTGGATAGGAGGAATGCATGGAGGCTTCTGAGGACACACACAAATGCACACACACACACACAAAAAAAAACTGCACACACAAATCACACTGTCTGCTGTCCAATTTCCCCTGTCATTCCCCCCATGGCAAGCATGTTCCCGGCACTGAAACCTGAGCTGAGGGGTTTCTCTGTTTCAGGAGGACGCACGCACACACGTGCACACACACATGCACACACACCCACACACACACACACACACACACATACAGCATAAAGGCAAGGAAAAGAAACAGGAAAAAACACAGAAAAGTGAGCAACCCAAAAATGTACAGTATGTGGCGAACGCACCACAGCACGTACACACTAGTTCAGAATGAATCAGACAGAGCGCGCGCGCGCGCACACACACACAAGCACACACACACCATAACTAATGACTATAATGCACCCTGAAACACGTTGCCCGACATGCTAACGCTGAGAAACTAAAATGTGTGAAACCCGCTGACACTTGAGAAAGAGACATTTGAAGAAGTTGAGTGAAAACGTGTTTGCTTACGACTTGAAATTTTCTTATTACTTATTAGAACAAAGAAGGAATTTGACAGACTATGTTAACACATTAGACGGCAAAATCTTGTGTGAGCAGGTTTTTTTTCGTGTGACTTTGTTGCATTTAGAAACACACCACACACGTTTCACTGCGACTCTCAAGGCTCTCGCGAGCGACATGCCGGTGCTCAGGCCACGAGGGAGGTGGGCAAAGTCTAAAGCTTTTACACCCTGAATCAATCATGTCGAGCTAATCATTTCCCCGTTAGCAGATGGGAAAATAACCAGGCTGATCAATCCAAGCTGCGCTGTTTCCTTCTGCTATCTGCTGATTTACTGCACTCAGTCTCATGCATCAAGCCACAAACCAGACGGTGCAGGACGGGCAGACTGGGAGTGAGGCGCAAAGGAGCTCTGCTGAGGGACTCCTGCAATTTGAAATATGGAGTGGAAGCCATTTTTACTGACTACCGCCTTTGCTTGATCATATATCCAGTGGATGTCATGCTTGGAATGTGTCCAAGCACATTTAGAGCTGACATTTGTTCCGTCTTTGTTTGTGCCTGATGTTATGTTCTCCCCTAAATAGCACATGAGGAACATTTTCTTTCTTTTTTTTTTTTTTTTGCAAAAAAGGCACAAAAAATGAACAACCCAGTGCATTTTATGACATTCAAACATGCACCATTCACTAAAGCGGAACCTCAGTGAGTGATTTACGTCCGTCAGCGTCGACAAAATGATGCTATTCTTTCACTGGAGGCAGTAAAAGCAGGCAGCCGTCGCACCGCAGACCGTACACAGGGAACATTATGTAAACAAGCTGTTTTGATGGAGTCAGGCTGTAACTGGCATGTCCCACCAGGCCAGGGTGAGATCAAACTGCCCTGAGGCCCTACATAACACCCCACCCCCCACCCACTCCCATCCATGAGGCTTTGCCCCTGGGGTGAGTACTGCCAGGTCACCCTGAGAACCAGGACCAAGTGGCGAAGGCCCTCCAGGGACCCCCGGGTCCTTCAGATAAATCCCTGAAGGGCAGAGGGAGCCGAGGAAAGGCTGAAAACAAGTGGGCGCTGTGGGCACTGGGGGCGCATGCGGGAGGGTGGACAACGCAGTGCAGAGGTGGCAAAAAGACGCGAGATGTTTATCAGCTAATGTGAGCTCTGCTGACATAAATGTGACATAAATCTGACAGGTTTTTGTTGGTTTGCTTTGTTGTTGAGAAGACCAAACACGCCACAATACACGTTGTTTACTGGCTTCATGTAACTCTAATGTGATAGGACTTAAGCGTGTACAGGAGTGTTTTCTAGATTAGAAAGTCCGAAGAAAAGTTGCTTTTTTGTAACCAAATATGCTCCTGGCAGACCAAGTATGTAACAAATGACAAGCAGTCGCAATCAGAATTGGCTTCGTTCTCCAAGCGCTACGAAGCGAGAGCATTGGAAGCCGCTCTTCTGAGGAGATATAATCACATGTTCGAATTCAACGAGCGAAACCATAAGAAGGCGGTCCGCAGCGACACTTCCAGAAACGACAGCGAAGCTTTGGAGAAACTTGTCGAGGCGCTTGACAGAGATTGCAGCGGATTCCTCTCCTCCGCTGCTCCCTCTCCCACCACTCTCCTCTTTCTGCCCCCTTTTCATCCGCTCTCGCTCTCCCATACGCGGTTCTTTCTCTTTGAATGATTCCAAGTGACATGTTTCCAGTTCCTGGCCCCTTAACAGTGTCAATTAAAGCAAGGGAGAGAGAAAGAGAGATTGAGTGGGTTCCAGGGTTTTGGCTGCTGCTCCGCTCTCTTCAGTCCTCTAATCCGGAGAGCTGACATTCAGCCCAGCACAACAACCCTGGGAGCACTGGGAATCAAAGGGCTTCACACAGACTTTAGGGAAGGGGAAGAGAAGGGAAGGGGGAAGGGGGAAGGGGGGGCGGTATTTGAGAGGTGGGCAACACTGAAAGATACAATATTGTGAAAATCAAAGAGGATATGCGCGATCAAACGGTGCAAAAGAGGACGTAATAGGAAAAGGTCAGATATGGGCTAAAGGAGGAAAGAAGAGGGTGGGGGTGGGGGGACCAGGCAGAGTAAAAAGATGGAACCGAGTGCCAGCGAGCCGGAGCAGAGACACCAACAGTGAGAGAAGCCCAGAGGAGGAGCGGAGGACAGAGTAAAGGTTCGAAGCTGTGAAGCAGCGAGCGCTGCCAAGTCACACACTGACTGCACTTACAGCGAGCCGGGGTCTGAGAAGTGGTTAAAAAAGCTCAAACTCACACTGATTCACTGTCTGGCTGGCTTTGACACGCACTGACACGGGCTCACACATTCTGGGCAGCATGTCAGGCCAAATAGCTGCGTGAGGAACCGACCACGAAGAAAACCGTGAAGCCTCATGGCTGTGAGGTCCGAGCAGCAACACAATCACTGTCCAGATGGCTCCCCTGATTAGAGCGCAGCCTGCGAGAGCGCTGCGGTTTGGCCTCGGAGGATCTGGGGGACTTATTTGGGGCCATCTGTGAAACTATAAAGCATCGAGAGCGAGAGCTGCTTTAAATAAGTTCAACACACCATGAGGCCGACTAGCGTTTCAGGCCCCTGCTGAAGTCATCTACCTGCTTTCAGTCCCCGAGGACCTTCGGTTGTAGAGCAGGAAGCCACCATGTGGCCGCGCAGTGTAAAAACACCTCACACGCCATCAATTCTCTTCTCTTTGGCTCCACCTTCTGGCAACTTGTGGTAACTGACAAACACCAACTAAACGAAGAATCAGCTTAAGCAAATTCACGTGAATCTATGGAGGAGGCGTTGGAAAGCAAGCAGCACGAAGTGTCACCTTCAACAACGTTTGACTGCTTCAAACTTCTCTCGCAGAAAACCACGCTTGTGTTGTTTCATGAAGCAATTCGAAATTACAATCACCACTTCATCAATGTTTAACTTCGCATCTCAAACTTTTTGAATGCGATAAAATTTTGGTCCATATGGGACCAGTTTGTGTGTCACAAACAGTGTGATGAACAGTAAATCACAGTCAGCAGTAACTGCTCTGAAAAATAAAGGAGCAGTTAATGCAAATAAAAGTATTTTTTCAGACCTGCAACACTTTGAGGTTCCCTTCCTTGAGACCTGCTATGATATCATGGACACGCTTGACAACACTGACATCGTAAAAGGCCGACCTGCTCTCGTTGTCCAGGAAGACGGAGCTGCTGCTCTCACAGAGGGCCTCGCTGACCGGCGACAGGCAGAAGGGGGACGAGAAGGTGTCCGAGTCGGAGCCCATGGTGCTGTCCCGGCTCACTTCGTCCGACAGCTCGCAGGAGCCCTCGTCGCCCTCCTCTCCCGCGGAGGGCAGCTGCTGCGGGTGAGGGGAGGGGTCCGCTCCGGCCTCGCCCACCAGGCTGTGGCTTTCTGCCGACGTGCTGCTCGTAATGTTTCTCTCATCGTCCTCGTCTTCCTCGTGCGCTGCTGGGGGGCGGGAGTGGGGTCTGCACGGCACGAGCGGTCAGAGAGATGTGCTCATCAGCATCATGTGCAAGAAGGAAAAAGTTTGGATTGATTCTGTGGCTTTCTGCTTCACATCTTGCATATCTTCACAAGTGATGATCTGACATCGAAAAATTAATAACTGAGAGTCGTGGACAGGGGGGCATTTGCCAATGTGTTTGGGGGGGGGGTCAAAGCTGAACAAAGGTGATGCCTGACATCTGATATCACTGAGGGGTCCTACCGGCGGCCTCTGCGGCGGGCGTTCCGGCGTACAGGGGAGCTCTCCGGCGTGATGTAGCGCAGCGCCTCTTCGTCCTGCCTCTGGATCCGGGAATTGGGAACCCAGGTCAGAATGAGAGTGGTGCCCAAGCTCTCATCCTTCTCCACGTGCACACAGAGGTAACCTGCAGGGGGGCAACGAAACTGTGGTGAAGGGTGACATTGTTGGTGAAGTTATTGGAAGACAAAGTGCTTTTCAGCCAGAACCATGTGACACATGAGATCGTCATCTTTTCACTTTAAATGCCTGGTGATCAAGCGTAGATGGTCTGTGGACCTGTGAGAGGTGCCTTTGCTAAATATTAGCTGGGCTTAGCTTTCGCCATCTGCAGGTTCAATTCAGAAAAGATACAAATACTAATGAAAGACAAGATCAGAAATTATTTTTTATCACAATAAGTCTGGAACACTTCCTGTATTTTTGTAATTAATACGTTTATTTTTCACCTTGTCTTGCTTCAAACTGCCTTTGTTCAATGTATTTTATTTTGAAAGACCAAACAGATAGTCACACTGAAGTTGCCTCAGTGAGTCACATGACCTTTGCTGGCTGAAAGGAGTCACTCTGCAACTAAAAAAAAAGCATAGCAAGGACACGTCTGGGGGGGGGGGGGGGGCAACTGCACCAGAAACCTCAATAAATACAGGCCCTCATTTCCGGTCTTGGCAGGAGTTTCAGTGGCAGCTTAAAAAGAACTGCTTCTAACCTGGGTGGTGCTCGGCCAGGCCGGGGACGGGCTCGGCGGGGTGCACGCAAACATTATTTTTGGAGAAGATGATCTCGCCGTCCAGGCCCGATCGCATCGAGGAGCCCCCCGCCCCGGGGTTAAAGGTCAGGAGGTCGGAGGCCTTGGAGGAGGCGCGCCGCAGGAGCCGACCCAGAGACATCTCCTCAGGCACCGGGTCACTGGGCCCATCCTCTGGATCGGAGAGGAGGGAAGAGCTGAGATGCAGAGAAGATCAGCGAGCAAAAACTCCAGCCAGACAGACGCTGTGAGGGAACATGGCCGCTGAGCTCCACACTCCCGCCTCACCTCCTCCGTCACATGTGTTCACTGCAGTGTCCTTACTGCAGCGCTCCCTCTCCCCCCTCTCTCCCCTCTCTACTTGTTCAGCATTTCTCCGTGCCACACTTTGCTCGCCTCCGCTCACCTGTACCTGCCAGCACATCCGTCGGTGCAACTGTGGACAGTTGCACCGACGTGTAACCAAGCGTGTCCCACCCTCGGCAAACAACACACACACACAGACATGTGCAAACACACATTGCTGCGTCCCTGTGAAATTCTGAGCTGTTATCAGTAGCCAACAGATGTCATCAGCATCGGTGCTGAGCAGGGGGCAGCGTGTCACGCCGCCGGAGTTTAGCTTGTCTGCTTCAGAGAGGAAGCCCCGCGTGATGACACAAACTTCATGCTTTCATGTGGAGTTAAAAGTAAAGGAACCTGATTGATGTTGCACCATGTTGTTTGAGCTTTTCTGTTTCTTAGGAAAGGCTTGAAAAATAAGGATCTCACTTTTCAGGCACACTGAAAACGAACTATAATTAAAGTCATGTTTTTCCAGCCATGATACGACACAACTGACTGATTTGTTGCATTTTCTTTTAGATCTGACATCCATTGATGTTGTCTGGGCCTTTGGATCCACTTCACGACTGTTGCCTCGTTTTCCCGCAGCCCGAATACCGCGACACGTACGTACACCCGGCTCTATCTGAGGAATGTTCCCTCCTTTTTCCTCACAGGGCATGTTTCCCTCTGCTTGATTAGGCAGGCACCCCACTTCCTAATGCCAGGATCCAGACAGGAAGTCTGCCGGGCATGAACTCCAGCCGTAAACATACCGAAGGTCATCTGCTGGCTT
>JASSRZ010000065.1:7628749-7644597 GCA_032164315.1 Malacoctenus gilli
GGACAAAAAGGCTTCTGACTTAGGGAGTGTAGAGAAAACCTCACAGTGATCAGCATCAAAACAATACCTTTAATCTACGTAATTAAGTAAAATGACAAAAAAGCTAAACTTACGTTTGCTTTATAAAGTCACTATTTTTTCCAAAAACATAGTTTTTATTTTATCAAAACAATTCATTGAATTGAAGCAAAAAAAGACACTTTGTCACAGCTTTTGCAGTTTTATTTCCATATATTTTTCCAAGGTGCATAAAAGTTCATATAGCAATATTTTGTACACTTCACAATTTTTTAAAATAGATTTTTTTTGCCAGTGCTCTTAACACATATGTGTTGAAACACACATCACTGAAATTAGAGATTTTTTTTGTGAGAAATACAAAAATAACTCTAACCCAGCCGTTTAGCAAAGAATTCCTCCTTTACACTTTCAGTTTCATTTCCATATTTAAAAAAAAACACTCAAGTGTGAAAAGCAATCGAACCATGTTCAAGTTTGTTCCCTTTTCCTTGCAGTGCAGAAGGACTCAACCTGATTTAGTGTCTGAAACTATGCAGACCCATCTTGTCAAGCCCCAATCCATGATGATTTCCCTCGACCACTAACACGATGAGTCAATCAAGTAAAAGAGGTGAGGTTCTGCCCCTTACAAACAGTTTTTGCCATTTACAGACTCAATAACATCACTTTTGAAATGAACAACAGTACGACAGAATTCAATCAATTAATCAAAATGTAACATAAAAACAAACAATTGTCTGAAATCAAACTGAACTCACTCTTAGAGACAAACTGACAGGTGATTTTTATGGCAATAATTACATTATTGATACTGCCAGATAAAATGCATGCTCACAATAGAGGAACACATATACCCAATATTCATAGTAATTTCCTATCTTGGTGAAAAACAATAAAAAAGCCGGATGAATTTTCACTGATAATTTGTTCTTGCTCATTGTGCTACAGTGGAAACAGAACACTGGCATCAAAAATCCTCAGTTTGCAGGCATTGCTCCAAACTATCCTTTCACGATGATGTTGTAGGCAACAGGGCCTCGGAAGGTGAAGCCCAGAAAGAAGGTGATGTTTTCATTACTATGAGGGACTGAAGGTATGAAGAGAGGCAGGATGTTGAGCTTCTTTTTCTTGGGGCCCTCAAGGTACACCACCCCGTCCTCAGTCCATCCAGAAACAGGTTTCAGCATCGCTGTGATCTCAGTCATTTTCCAAGCTGCACCACTGAACCACTTCAAGCGTTTCTCGGAGACTGTCAACCCCTTTGTGACTTTTTCAAACTTCCTCTTGTGGACAAATTTATCCAATCCATTCCCATTCCCCAGAAAAAAGTGTGTATATAGCCTTCTTTTTCGCTGAGGAATGTCTTTCATCCTGGTCGAGTAGCCTTTTTTCAGGTGTTCAATAGCCGACTGTACAATTTCATATTTAGTTTCTCTCTCGTGTGCTGTGTCGCTGTCCTCTGGCCAGAACAGCAAGGTCTGCAGAAACAGGGCACCTGGCAAACACTGTCTTTTATCTGGTGGAAACTGCCGGCAAAGTGCCTGTAGATCCTTCTGAGGTGCTACCCTGTCGTTGTGAGGTGACAGGCATTTGAGGACAATCTGAGCAGTGATGTAATTGATAATGTCCTTTTGACCAAATTTGGCCTTTGTCGGATCGCTGGGGTAAAGAGACAGGATGTCTTCCAGCAGGCTCACTGAAGTGCTTTGGTCAGCCAGCTTCGAGAGGATGGATGTTATGTTCCCCCCACCGAAATGGTAGATGATCATGCGTTTTTGGAAAGGAGTTAGGTTAGCTGGGATGGACTGGTCTTGGCGCAGGAGTGCAGCAGCATGTGTTTCACTGAAATACTTCCCATACTCGGAAGATTTTTTCGAGAGCCAGATCAGAGGATGGCTTATCTTCTCCTCAGGACTCTCGGGCAACTCTTCTTCGTCGGAACCGACGTCCGTTTGGAAGTAGCCGAGATCCTCTGAGATCCACTCCAATGCATCTTGCATTGATTTCTGAAGGTTTTTCAAACGGTCATGAAACGGTTTCCAAGCTTCTTCAACCTCCACTGGAATGTAATCTGTTACCAGGTACTTCATACACTCTGAATGACCATTGGGTCCGTTTGCAAACACCCGCAAGGAAAAGATCAGCTTCAGCAGGCTGCAGCCAACCTCCACTTCAGAAAAAAACCCAGAGTTGTTACAATTCTCCCTATCAGCTTCTGCTGCTCGCTCACATTCTTTGAAACACTCCAGGGCTTTCAATGCAGTCTCCACAGCATTTGCCGTGTTTTCGGGTGTTTTTGCTTCATTCTCAATAGCTTTGCATTTTGCTTGGAACCATTTTCTGTACACTTGTCCTTTGGTGTCGAGTATGTAGGAGTTGTTGGGCAGTTGTTTGGCTGCGGTTTCTGCCCAGTATTTTGCCTCCTCAAACTTTTCATAGGTGTAATGCAGACGAGCAAGTTGTTGTGCAAAGAATGGGTCATCATGGAAACGCTCGAATGCTTCCTCAAGCAACTTAATTGCTTTGTTTGGGCTTCTCTCCATTTCACACACATGTTCAATGAGAGGAGAGAAAAAACTATCATATTCGTCCCCTTTGCTTTTTCTCCACCTTCTTATGAAGAGGTGTCTCAGAAATGACGTGTACTCTTCTCTCCCAAACCGGTGTTCAAAAAGCACTTCTTCGTGGAGCAGCTTCAATGCCAAACTGCTTTGGGTCTGTTGGGGTCCAAGCAGTTGTCGGAGAATTTCTTTTGCAACAAGGGGGTGGATGATTCTGATTGATTCAATGTGTGTCTTGTCATCTCGAAGGTGCAGGAAGACTAGCTTGGCTTGTTCACTGAGTGATTTCTCAAACTCATGCTGGCGAAACCTTTCCAGACGAATGGTTATGGCAAGTAAAGCTTCGCAATGTGACTGAGAGATGAAAGAATTATGGACATAGGTGTTCAGCAATGCCACATAGTGAATGAGGCGGGTGACCACAGAGTGACGATCAATGCCTTGAAGTAAATGTTCCACAAACTGTTGCACATACTTGCCAGTGAATTCCTCACTCATCAAAACGAAGGTCAGGATGAAGTCTGGCTCGTATTGTTCTTCGAGGACCTCTCGTTTTCCAGAAAACTTTCTTTTCTCTTCAGGGGACAGTTTGTGAGTGACAGACACATTCTGCAAGGGGGAGTCCGTGCATCTTTTCTCTGGCTCATTGGAACGTCTGCAACTCAATAAAATGAAACACAGAGTCCCATATTGGATTCGTTTGGTATTGACGGCAACTTCGAGTTCATTCCGGAGATCATCCAGGAACTCTGAGTTTGAGTCTTCAATCAGGAGCAGCACAGGAAGACATCTCTGTGGGTCTTTTTCTTCATATTCTCTCAGTTCAACTACGTGCTCTGCAACAACCCCTGCAGAGTATGAAGACTTCACAACAGCACACCTTAACTCCTTTCTGTTGTTCCATAGCACCTGTCTGGCTACGGTACTTCCACCACTTCCAGGGTGATGGTAGATGTTAATGGTAATCACTGGAGTTTGGTCAACATTACATTTCAGTGCATCTTTTAAGAAGGTGGAAGTTTCATGATAGGCATCTCTTTCGATCACTTCTCCGACGTACTTGTTCTCTGCAAGCCAAAAGTTGAGCCAGGTCACTCTCCCTCCATGGTAAAACTGGCGTTCAATGTTTGCTTTCTCTTCAGTGATAAAGTCCTTGTTTGTTTCATTACAATGATCGACTGTCAGAACTTCCAAAGAGTACATCTGTTCCTCTACCTGCGGTTCAAGTAAACAGGTCCCTTTCACAAAGACTGGCAAGTGTTTGCTGACGCAGGCGTTGACTGGCTGTACATGCTGCAGTGTTGCATTGACATGACTCATCTTCATCCCGACCACACTGCAATTGTTCACAGCGGCTTTCCCACATGAACCCTCTGCAAAACTTTGCCACTTCTGGAAGTTTTCCTCTGATTCACTTATGCAGATGATGTCTTCATGACCTTCCATGTCTGTGAAGAACTCATAAAAAGTATGCAAGAGTGGTTTCTCTATTGGGGATGTGATCAGAAAAATGACCTGAAATGCCCCCTTTGGCAAAAGTTGTTTGCATATCAGAGACACAGAATCCCTCAGTAAAGTCATTTTGGTCTTGATCCAAGTCATCTCATCACATTGACTCTCGTTCCCTTTGAAGTCAGACCTGCCATTACAGAAGATCCAACTCGTTTGCTCAAACAGATGCAAGTGGCTGGAGAAGTCTTTAATGCTCGTGCCACTGGAAATCCTGTAGTTCTGCAGAAAATGCATGTTTGCACTGTGATGTTGAAGGTATTTACTACACAGTCCAGATATCTTGGAGTCTGGGTCGAAGTCAAACACACAGAATATCTTCATGTTAAGCAGCCACTGAATGTTGCGAAGATCCTCAGGAGCAAACTTGTTTGTGACCAGAATGAACCATTTTTCCTTTTCCATGAATTTTTTTCCACTCGTCATCAGCATAGTGAGCTTCCTTCCAAGGTCTCGGCATGTCTGTGGAGCACTGATGAACTGGATTTTCTCTGCTTCTTCTCTCTGTGAATCTCGATCTCTGACTCTCTGGTAGAAGTCACTGATGTCTTTGTCACTCACCGGCTCCGTTTTTGAACCCACCCTTCGCAGAATCGTTTCTTTCTCGTATTCTATTTTGTTAGCTGACTCTTTGAAGTTTGGCAGGCGGACAGCATAAACTTTGCTCTTGACAACATTTATTGAGGGGACAACGTCAACTTCAACTACATACCTTTTTTCTAGGGGGGCACTCGGGTTTCGATCCATCACCTCGATGAACCTTGGCGGGCGAACACATTGACGTACATGCTCCTTGTCAGCGGAGAAACTCTTTTCGATATAGTCCAGAGCATCGACATAAATGTCCTTCTCTTGCACGGGAATGCCAATTATTTCTCCATGTACAAAGCCCCCATCCTCTTTGCTGTCCATCACACCGAAGTGAATTGTGCCATTTGAGCGAATGTTCATACAACCAGTTGCGAATTTCAAAACCTCTTTGGCAAACTTGGCTTGGAGACGTGTGCGGTCCAGCGTAGCAGCCACAGTCATAGACTTAAACTCATGGCATGGAGATATCAGGTCAAAGGCACCTGTTTCTGGTTGCAGGACACTGTGTTTCACATAGATGAAGTCAGTCCCATCTTGATCAAAGGGCCTTGGTTTGCAGTCCTCTTTTGAAATCGCTTTGACTTGATCAGTGACACTGACCTGTTCTGGTGGATTTTCACTTGTACTTGGAAGAGACTGAACGGATTTCAAACTTTTCTTTTGCTCTGGTTTTGCGTTTTTGCCACCAGTTGCCTTTTTGGTTTCCAGACTTGTTTGCATGGAACTCAGAAGCTCATCTCTTTTTTGAATAATCAAGTGAGCGGGCCCGAGTTTCATGCCAATCTTTGACTTCAGAAAGTCCTCATTCAGTGAGAGGAGGATTTGTCCATCAACTTCTTCCTCATAGATCTTCTTTATATAGTGTTCTCTCACACCAATTGATTCAAGCCAGGTGCTTACTTGGGATTCAGTCCAACTCTTTGGTGATTCCTCCAATCCTTCAGCTAAATAAAGGAAAAAGAATAAACATGTTATTTTCTGTTTTATATCATTTTAATAACATTCTAAAAGCTAGAGGGAAAATAAAAGTTGGCTCATCAAGCATTGATCAAAACAGTAACCCCCGTTTTCTCATGCAGTTTGGATTTTTTTTTTTTAAAGAGCAAAATGAAGCAAACAAAACAAAACAAAACAGGTCCTAAGTTGTCCTAACTTGCTTGGGAAGTCTGTCTCAACCAGGCAGCTGTTTATAACACTGACTCAGTGTACTTACCCATAATTTCTTCTTTTCCTCACCAAATTCTCAGACTCAGAATTTGGCTTTAAATCTCTTTTCACCTGTGTAAGAAACAAACAAATAAATAAAAATGCATCGACAATTATGTCAAAAGTGTGCCAAGTTCCAAAACACGGAAGTGGAATCTAAAATAGTGTGGGTCTCCTGAATGTGTCTGTTGAATCATTGCATCCAAGAGATAAAATACAAATTTACACATTGAGAGATGGTAAGCGGGTGTTCCTTGCCTTAGTTCTTAAAGGAACTATCACACCGCATTACACGTCTATCTCAAAAAGACTCAGAGAACCATGACAGTACACATAACGATGTGAAATGCGGATGTAGTTTTCTGGATATACAAGACTGCCAGAAAAAAGATTCTCAAAACAGGCGACGCCCATTTCTACCTTTAAAATAACGCCAGAAAACAGTCCCCTCTGTTTCTCTTCTGCTTCGGTTCCGGCGGAAAACCGTTTTTGTTGCACCGCATTCTGGAGGCTCACGAAGGGTTTGCCGCTGGTCTCGCATATGAAATGGCGCTGCTGACCGCTCCGCGCCTTCTCCGTTTTTTAAGTTTCGTTTCAATGGTAACACTCACAATAGCGCCAGGACCCCCACACACGACCGTCTTCCTGTCCTGTCCCGACAACCGAGCATGCGTCTCCAAAACTGTAATCAGATACGTTCACTGAAACAACTTTCCGCCGACGTGCAGACGCTTGAGCTTAGGGATCATCAACAAATTTATATTTCTACACGTTGATTCAATGGAAATGGCTAAGAATCGAAGGCAACAGTTGGCAGTTCGTTGCAAGCATTGGGGCAAAATCAGTTCCAACCGTTATTCAGTGGATCAACTGATATAACCGATTTTTCTGACACATACTTCAATGAAGTTGAATATACAGCAGGCACATCTATAGACAGTAAGAGTATAAAATGCAAAGATGAGCCATCACCTTGAACATAGGTTTTCATTGTGATATAGTCTGCAACTGTCTCACCTGTTTAGGGATATGGGACCTGGGACAGACAGCAGCACCTATGAAAGTGAAATCAAAATACTACCACACTGTATCTCCCTTACAGCAAGACCAATACACACTCCCAATGTTAGTATTAAAAAAAATATAGAAATTTAATGTGCAAGTCTTCAACTTCACTTGAACACCCTTTAAAACATTATCATACATGAGCACTTTGCAGCCCGACTTCTAAACTTAATTGACTACATACACAAGAGCATTAACTTCACTCCTCTGTGTTCAGGTGTCACCCTGAACATCCTTTGGAAAAGTCCAACCTTAACGAGTCAGAGCAACAGTCTCGACTGGATGAGAATGAAGCGATCTAGCAGCATTAACTGGAATCAAGCACATGTAGCATAGTCCATTTTAAAGATGTGTACCGTTACAGCACAGTGATATTAAAAAAAGGCACACTGGCCATATTAAATGATTCTTCATCAATGATTTAAATTCTGAATCAGTCTATACAAAAATATATATACAGCATCTGTGCAGTGAACAGGCTCACTGGGGGGAAAACACAACATTGCACAATAAAAGTACACCAGTGTACACAAACACCTGGACCTGTTTCCCCACACAGGGGGTGAGATATTTTTGGACGTGCAGTGTTAAAAGTTTAAAAATTCTCATTGCTCAGTTCAGCTACAAGAGCATGTCAAACACCTGTCTGTTGGGCATCTGTAGACTTGGCACACAGACACGGGGATCATTTTACTGCAGGTCAGCAGAAGGCACTTCATTCCGGGTGCAGTTGCTACGTCTGGCATCGGATCCCAGGCAGCGAAGGCCTCGTCCTCGCCAGCTCCAGCCGGGCAGCAGAGTCCCACTTTACTTCCCACCTCTAAGGCAATGCTTCCATTGGCGTTGGGTCCATCTGACTACAGTCCAGGTCACACCGGCTCATTGTCCAGCGTTTCAGGGTCCGTCAGAGCGGGAATCTCAGGATGACCGACTCCACTCTCCTTGAGGGAGACCGAAGGCGATTCGGGGGCAATTGCAGAGTTCGCTGTTTGGCTGGGCGTGGCAGTGTCTGTGGAGGGCGCCGCCTCTGTTGGCTGCATAGTGTGAACTGATAGCTGTGAAGACCCTGGCTCCTCCGGCGGTGTGGGCACAGAGTCAGCAGCTACTGTGTGACACACCTGCTGAGGCAATGGTGGATGGGAAGGTTCTTGGGGTTGGGAGGAAGGTATAGATGTGTGTGTTGGCAACTGTTGAGTGCAGTTCTCATTTTGTCTTTGTGGCCCACAGTGTACGTGCTGGCTCGGTGTTTTTGCGAGCTCCTCGGCAGTGGAGTAGTAAGGCAGGAACGGCCTCTCTTGTACACAGGTCCGCATGGCCAAGTAGGTGTGCATTAGCAGGTGGGGGAAACGGGAGGTGAAGTAGGAGACAAAGTCGTCGGGGATGGAGCCCAGAGTGTCCTGCACCTCTGCAGGAAGTTCGCGATAATGGTGCTTCTGTGAAGGCAAGATGAACCATGAAAACTGAAACCAAGTGAAATAAGAACCAACACAACATGTCAGCAGAGAACACGGCCTTACCTTGTTTCTCATTGCACGCAGCAGGTCTCTCACCGAGCCACCTTTATACGAGCGGAATTTTCGCAGATCTGCAAAATACAAGTCAAAAACAGTTACTCAACATCTGAATTTAAATGCTGGAACCAAATCCAAAGCGGCACAACAAATATATTGAATTCTACATGAGAGACTCCACCAACGTAGAAACTGATTCGGTGTCGCACCTGTCTGCAGCGGCACTGTGATGTGCGCTCTCCAGTCACCCTTGACAACAGCCCTCCCTCCTCTCTCCAGCTGTCTGACGATCAGTCCGTCCAGCGGCTCCTTTTCTATTCTGTCGCTCACGTCCTGCACAAGAAAACAAATAGTTGTGAGAGAAAAAAAATGTAAATACATGCATACAGGCAGTCTGCAGTACCGTTGTCATTTGAAACAAAATGTACACCAAATCGTTTTCATACGAAAGGCTGTATAAAAAAAACCCACAAAAGTTTTATTTGAGTAAAACACACTGATGCTTCGTCATGCAATAAAATGTGGTCTTGGTAAGCGCAGGCTGAGAAGGGGGTCAAACCACACAAGAGACAGCGTGAAGATGAGATTTCGACAAACTGCACTGAAACCGGCAGAGGAGTTACAAAAAGTACTAACCTGGAAGAATTGCAACTCTTTCTCCAGACTCCAGAAGAACGGATGTTTGAGAACACTCTCAGCTGAGGGCCTGGTGTGGGGATCCATGCTCAGCATCCATTCTATTAGGTTTCGGGCCACAATGTTGCCTAGTAAAAAAGCAGAAATGCTGGTTTTACTATACAACTAGTTTAAACCTGCACTGGAAAACAAAGCCAGGAGTTCTGGACTCACTGTGCACGTCACTTTGCAGATGATCGAGACTGGATGTGCCCAGTAGGATGTTTGCCTGCCGCTGCAGGGACTTGCCGAAAGGGTGATTTCCGCAAGAAACCACATAGTAAAAGACACATCCTGCTGAGAAGATGTCAACAGAACAGGTCTGCAAAAGACAAGGAGCAAAATCAGACAGGATGTCACAGCTTGTCAAAATTTTTAAAAAAAAATGCACCGACATGATCACTTACTGAACCAAACAATAACCGAAACTGCAGCATTCATAATAAAACCAACAAAGCAGTTATTCATTAAATCTTCAAAGAAGCTGCTTGTGTCTATTACTCAGACAGCAGAAAACTTTCAGTGGCAACGTATTAGCCTGGTTACAATCTCAGGCGAAATCTGGCCTAAATGTACTGCGATTGAAGAGTTGACACATCAATCTTTGAGGCAGCGCTGCACCTCCCACAGACTCACCGGGTTATCTTTACAGTCCTCACTGAGAACCTCAGGGGCAATCCAGCCCTCGGTGCCCGGCACCCCAGACCTTCGACTGAAACTGTGGCGACCCACCGCCAGCTTCTTGCACAAGCCAAAGTCAGAAATCATGGCTCTGACCCGGCCGTGTGCGTTGGGCATGGACACCAGTATATTATGGGGTTTCAGATCTCTGTGGACTTCAGAAAGAAAACGAGACCAATAACATGCAGTCAGTTACTTCTAAAAAGGAGAGCTTAATATCCAGTAAAGCAGACTTAACAGTGCATACCGATATTGAGAGAATGCAGATGGGCCAGTCCGGACATGGTCTGCTGAAGAAGCATAACAGGCTCAAGTCCATGACGATCGAAGTCTTTTCTCTGCACATACTGGAAGGTAAAAGAGAGAGGTGAGTGTGCAGTGGATATTATTGCTGTTGCATCTGGAAACACAATGACGTAACTCCACACAGAGATCAACAGTCTTTGCTGGACAGTGCTGCTGATTACCTCCTGCAGGGAGGCAGCACACAGCTCAATGGCAATGTACTGGAACTGACGGTCCCGCTCCGTGCAGAAGTAGCGGATAACATTTGGGTGCTCGTCAGACTCCCTCAGCAGTTGAACCTCTCGGTCTGCAAAGCTGAAGCACTCTGGGAGAATCCTCTTCACTGCGACTGGACGGTTGTCAAATTGCCCCCTTATGTAAAAACAGTGTAAATACAATGTCATGTTAAAATATTTTCTGTCTGTCATCAAGCTGAAACTATTTTTTCTTAACTGTAGAGCAAGAACTTCGCAACCTACTTGTACACAATAGTGCCCTCAGCACCGTGTCCCAAGACTTCCTTCGGGCGAAATGTTATGTTGCCCACTTTAACAATACAGGAGTCTTCCTCTGCAGAGACAAATGTCCATCAAATATTTTATTTAGCAGTTCAACAGCCTAACAAAGAAAAAAACAGAAAATGTCATCTCAGTTTTTCTGTCTTTACCTCCGTCTTCATGCTCATTGGCTGAGCTCCCGAGCTCAGACACTGATAGATTGGAGTGGTTGGAGGCACGGGGGGTGACGTTAGGGCTGCTGTGGTCAGAGCATTCAGAACGAATGCGAGCCACCTCCAGGTAGTCGCTGTCCGGAGCCAAGCCCAGGGCCACATCTGCAGAAGGGAACGGCTGCTGCCGCTGGAGCAACTCCAGACGCTCCTCCATTTGCCGCTGGAACTCCTGGTGTTGCAGCTGCTGCTGCTTGTGCATGCTCTGGGGTGACAAAGGAGGTTCAAATCTAGCCCGTCGAGTTCCTAAATTTAACATTTTTGCAAGTGCAAACAATGCAAAAAGCAGAGCAGCTTCACCAGGAATTCTGGTGCAACTTGCCTTTGGGTAGGTTATCACAAAAGCCACCCATCCAGCCAGGAGGAAAGTGGAGAAGATAATGGTGGCCATGTCTTTAAGCATCGAGTCCACAGGAGCTTCTGGCCGCACAAGACGACCACTGGTTCCTGGTTCCTGAATAGATGTGTCCGGCAGTGGTGTCGAGGGCCCACCATTCATGCCACTGTCATTAGCTTTCTGCAGTAATAGAAATTGAGAGCTGAGCATGAAGGAAATGGCACCTCTGAAAACATCCTGCAAAATATGACTCTGATTAGACTCTGACCTCCTCCACTTTCTTCTCGGTCGGAGGTGGGATAACGTTGCCTTGACCGCGAGAAAAGCTGGTCGGGAAATTTTCCAGAATCTTTGTGTGAGCTTCAGGGGGCGTCTCATGGTGACCTGAAATGTCAGAACGAGCTTTGAAATGATCGATATCAGTCAAGAGTCAACATTCCCTTGGAAAACATGTCGGGTGTAATATTTTCAAAAATCCAGCAGAGGGCAGCCTGTGTACAACGTCTATACTGAATGCTTGGCTCAATAACAATGGTTCAGAGTGTCAAATGCAAAAAAAAGGAGAATTCGGTGCCTTCTCTTTGACGACCATGTCAGGTAATTTCTGCAGTCGGGATTTATCGTGTGAACAAAAACAAACAAACAGTGTCACAAAAAGTTCTTGTCTGATATTTGCACTTGTGTATTACCGATGAGAAGCAGGTAGTTCCTCATAAAGTTCATTCTGTTGCGCTCACCAAGCGCGGCATTAAACTTCACGCTGGTGCTGGGCGTGATGACACACTTTTTGTCTTCTTTGGTCTCCTGGCTATTGGGACCTTCCAGCATGGGGAAGGTGCTGCCGCGAGGCTGTGACCATAAACACAAACATACAGGGAAGTTCATGTGCTGTTCAACGCTCAACATGCAACACGTGTGAGTAACGAAACTCAAAGAACTGTGAAATACTTTTTTCAGTCGGTCGAAGTGAACTTCGTAATGGCAAGATTGGACAAAGAGTGAACAAATGAACCTAAATGTGAAGACTGAACTTGACCTTTATCATGACTTGCATATAAAAACACCAAGAGGTTGTAAAGTGGTTATTTCGAAAATGGACGAATGTGTAAAAGAGATTACACTTACCACCACAGTAACCCCATCGTGCACAAGGGACGGAGACGCATAGAGACTGGTGGAGTATTTGCCCACATAGAGGGTGGCCCTAAAAAGACAGACAAAATGCATTCTCACTCACCAAATTCACTGTCATTGAAGCAACATCACAAATGCAAACTTCTCAGATGATCAAGACTGAAAGTACTGCTTCTGTGTTTCAGTTGGAGCAGGTGTGGACACATCGAATGAAAATATCACAACACCACATTGTGAAACCAGAGCTGAAACTTGGCCCAGAGGCTACCAATCATTACATGTTACAAGTCCGGACTCCATCCCAACACTGGGCAACCTTACATGAATCCGTCTGCAGTGTGATTTCACCCTCACAATGTTCAGGCAGTGATGATTCAGACATAAAGTGCTGCAACATGTTTAACTGTTGAGCAATGCTTGTTGTCTCTCCAACTGAACACTCTCAAACAGAATGAATGACGATAAAGTGGAAATCACCTGAACAGTGAAGGGAAAGTTGCAGCATTTAACATCCACTTCATCATATAAAGTATTCAAATAAATGTATTACATGAATTTATTCTTGGGCTTCTTCTCCTTGGGAAACGGGTATTTCCACTGGGTGATGCGGCCAACCTCTCCAGACATGAAAGTGAGGTATCGCAGGGTTTCCACGGCAACGTTCGTATGGGAAACCTTTCGGAGGCCCTCGCGCTGCCAGATATACATGGCCACCACCGGGGAGTTGTAGTTCTGGACCCACTGAACGTCTCCTGAGTCACTATCCACAGTCACCACCAGCCCGTCACCATTGGACACAAAATGAGCCATTTCTGTGAAAAACAAAAACAACAAGAAGACGGGATTGGTAAACGATATCAACACCCCAAACAAAAAAATCCCACTTGTCTCAGGTGTCTTACTGTATTTGGTGTCATCGTCAGGAAGGGTGGAGGCGTAGTCAGAATAGGTGGCGTTCCAGCGCAGCTCTCTGCTCTTGGTGTCATACATGGTGATGGTATACTCTACACAGGAGGATGAATAGCAGAAAAATACTCACCGCATGGGAAAAACACGACTTGAAAACCTTTGCTTATGCAACCTATACAAAAGCTGGTCAGCTGCCACTATCCGTTTCTGGTCATAAATGTGATGCTAAGTGGTGCTGCGTTTCCTTCGCAACAATGACATTGGTGGAACAAAAGCCATCTCATATCCAACTCACAGACAAAGCGATCATTGACGCAACAACAACCTACAGCATCAATTCTTTCTGTTGAGCTCTCCTGCTGCAGAGCCTTGTCTACAGTTACTCTGGAGTTACACCCTCCGAGGGACAGGTGGAGGCAACTGAAAATGTGCAACTGAATGTCTTTTTACTGCAGACTACAACAGTAATGTTAATGGTCTTACTTGAACTAAACTACACTGACTGGATTTGTTATTGCCACTTTGTTGTTGAGTGAGAACACATATAGAGTAAATCAGCTCAACATGCATAATGCATGTACATGGTAAATAAGACTAATAAGGTTTGTGCTGTTTAATTGTTTGAGTAGTTACCTGTGCGCCCGAGATATAGAAGAGACGATGAAGGACAAAGCATCTCTGCAAAGGAGGACGTCAGAGTCTGCTGCTTCTCCCCAGTCAACAGATCCACGACATACCACAGGTCCTGCTTCTTGCCTGTTTCAAAACACAAAATCTGTGGTTTGAGTTGTACGTAAGTTTGTAAGTGTCTTCCTCTTTTCTTCCTGAATCATATTTTCTTTTGTCACAGAAGGAAATCCAGAGAAACACATGCGCATGCATGCACCCCCACCCCCCAACTCATCCTGATTGCTGAGGACTTGGATTGTGACCAGGTATTAATAAATATGCGTCAGATAGTGTTCATACAGTCATGTGTTTGGTGTTTGATAACTGGTAACAATGACCTTCTCCCTCTTATCACCTGCAAAAGCAACATTAGTTTTGGGGGGGGAAATTGGCTTGTGGGCCACAAAGAAAGAACGAGGTTGAGGAGAGAACAGACCACCGGCTGCACATGTCTGATGTAGAACAACAAGCTCATTCAGAAGGCAGAGAATAGTTTCTATGTGTGAATGAGCCTTACCCATGTAAAGGACACCATCAGAACTGCGACAGGGAGAGGCCTGGACCAGCTCAGGAATAGTGAATGGTAATTTCTGTTTGAGCAAAATAAAATTCGGAAGGTCAGGAAATGCTACTTTTCAAGGAAGGCATTGCATTTATACTGTACATGCATGAAGACAGCTGCAACCTCAAAATGAGGCTGCACGACTTTCTGTTGTATTTCTATAGAACAGGGAACTGAAATGCCACGACTGATTCCAATTTGCGATAAGCTAATTTCCTCTTACGGTGAGGCCTTCGTTGTTCTTTCCTCCCAGAGAGTACAGGCTGCCATCATTAGGGTCTGGAAGAAAAGCTGGCCTGGCGAAAAGAGAATCAATGGAAACACAGAAGAGACGTCAAGGACTGTGAAAAGCGGTTAGCCGTTGTGACAGATAGGCCCAGCCCAACAGGTTATCATAATCAATGCCTTCAGCATCTTTTTGCTTTAAGCAGGGTGCAACTTATGTACACTCTCGTGCAAAAAAACAAAACAAAGAACAACCATTAAGACACTTACTCAGCTACATGTGTCGGGACCTGAAGAACTGGATCTGTGAGGAGAGGAGACAAGATGCTAGTCAGGACTGACAAGAATTTTAACCGACAATGGGAATGACGGCCAGAAGCTGTTGAGTAAGAGAATGACATGAGCGCCGATGACATTCAGGCTCAGAGGACGCAAAGTCCAAATGAACATGGATTGCCCCGTGGCAAACATCAGAGGCAAACAGTGATGTCGGTAAACCCTTTTGTGTGGATAAATCAAGCATGTACCGCCGATGATGGCGACAAGAAAAGATCGATGGCGTACCGAGATAATGTCTTCTAAAAACTGCTGCTGCGCTTGGAACTGCCGATTAAATCTCTGATGCCAAAACACTCTGAGTTATGGGGCAACTGGGACAATTTACTCTGCTTAAACATCTAAACTAGTTTGTTCTATATATGATAAGGAAGGTGTGAAGAAAAAAAACCCCACCGTTATACTTTTTAATGTTCTGACTCTGCACACCCTCTTTGAATTCAACTTTGAATTCTAAAACAGTCATAATCTCACCGGATTTTGCAAAATTTTCCTTTAGATTGCGATCTAAATGCTGAAGAATATTGATGCCTAAATACTTTCAAACACCAAAAAACCTGAACAAATTACTCATACACAACCATTTACATTTTGACAATTGAGAGCAGTCTGAAAGGATCAATCGAATCACTCTGTAATTTACAGTGTGTAAACATTTCTGACCTTCGTATCGAATTTTAAAAAATTTGTGCATCTCAAACAATAGAAACAGTTGTGCTTCCTGAAGCCAACAGTCAAATTGTGAAGCTAGCGTCTCTGTCGTGACAAGACAAACACACACACACACACACACACACACACACACACACACACACACACACACACACACACACACACACACACA
>JASSRZ010000065.1:7644697-7669100 GCA_032164315.1 Malacoctenus gilli
ACACACACACACACACACACACACACACACACACACACACACACACACACACACACACACACACACACCCTTACAGTGTGAACATACAGGGTGTAGACCAGATGGAGGTGATCTCAGCAAAAAGTGCCCAAAAGGGATCAAGAGGGGTCAGCAGGAAGTAGACACAGGGTTGTTAGTGGCCATTGTTTTGAAGCTGAAGAATTACCTTTACTGAAAAGAGGGTGTGTAGAAAACTGTTTTCTCTAGAGCTTTCCTGCTACAAATAAAGACGTGGAGTCTAGCCGTTTGGTACGAATAACTGTTTGTAAAGCTGGCAGGGAACGACAAACAAGCAGTTGGAAGACATGAATGTCAGTTAAACTCTGTGACTTTAATACAGGTACGTATTTGGCCACCCCCTCATTACTGCAAGAGTATGGTTGCCTGAGAACTGCACAATCACAGGTGTGTCTGAAACCTGGTACACAGCCTGTCAAATTTATATTCATTGGCTGTTCCAGAAAAACAGACGATGTGGAGGAGGAGGCTGCCTCTGCTCATGATTAATAAAGATTTCTGTACTGGGTGTACCGAACAAATAGTTTGCAGGCAGTAATTCCTTTAATTTTCACCATTTCATACAACATTGTGATTCTGTTATTCAAAAAAAATATGGAGAAAGATGAGGTGGAAAACAGAATTAAAACGCTGAAAGACTTCAGTAAACACTGAGTTCAAAAAGGCAATGACAGGTGCAACAGCGCAAAATTCCCTATAATCGCTATGTGTATGCTATCTGAGAGAGCTTCAATGTATAGTACTAATGGTACCATGCTGCTTGTGCACGTGACACTACAGCAAAGTTGCTAAACTCTAGCCCACACTGACCTTGATTGCAGGCTATATTTGCCCCTCTCTCAGTTAATAATTAACCTGTTGTTTTCGTACCTGAAAAAACTTCACACAGCACAGTCTTCAGGTGCTTGTTAATGGGACTTAATTCAAGAGAGCCAAACTAAAAAAAAATGTTGCTTTCATGGCCTGATTCTGTGTACAAGTATTTGTAGTGTAAATAAACTCTGAATTGCATCACAAAGTTTGATAAGTAAAAATTATCCCATAAAAAAAAGTGTCATAAAAAAGTGACAATATTAATTGTGCAAAATTCTGTGTGTGGGCACTGCTTGAAAAAGGTGACTGAACGAATAAAATAAATAAAAAAGAACAGTCTTGATATTTGTTGTTTCCCATGGAATTGATTCTGTTGCTTCCCCAATTCTGCATGAAGGAAAAAGCAAAGCAAAACATAAATATCAATTTAAATTTGGACGTCTCTTTTTACCTTCCTTTAGAGTCCATTTTATTGAGCCCGATTTTTTGCTAACGGCATGCAGGTTTCCATCCAAGGTGGACACAAAGAGCAGGCTTTCAGGGAGAGAAACTGTGCTGGCACTGCAAAACCCCTGCAGGAAGAGCACACAGAAGAAACGATGAAGGTGATGAAAACAAACACACCTCCATTTTAGCACTAAAGACACAAAAACAGGCAACTGATTATGCATGGAAATTTAAATGGTCATATATTAAAGTCAGACATTAGAGAGCAGACATGTGTATGCATGCATCAATTCAATTAAACCCACAAGTTAGGTCAGGATGCGTGTGCCTGCATTAAAGCTGTGAATAATCACTAATAATGACTTCCCCTAATCACTCAGACATTACTGATCTTTGGACACACCTGATGTAAACATTGTAGAACTGACTCATTGAAAAACGGAGAGAGATGATGATCAACTGCTGGACAATGGAAAAAAAGCATGAGAAAAGAGCCCTGTTTTTACCATCACCTGCCTGATCTTGGTCTTTTGATTTAAAGGACTGGTTGACCAAGTGAATATGCCACCTTTATCTTGGTCCTTTACAAACCAATGAAACTCGACAGTAAAACTACAATGACGGTAGATGAAGAACTAAAGAGAGAGCTGACAGATCATGTGATGACAGGTGGTAGTGGTGGTGGTGTGTGTGTGTGTGTGTGGGGGGGGGGGTAATAGGAATGCTCTGTGTTTAATCGAAAGGCCAGAGAGATGCAATGTGGGAGAAAGTCGACAAACAGCTTGAGGTCAAATTTCAAGAGGATTTAAGCACAGCAGATAAAATGAGGAAGATGAAATGAAGAAAATGCCCTGTTGACATTTACTTTCAAAAAAGTAACGACTTGAAATTTAATGAATACAAAAACCACTGTCATGACAACAAGACAAAACCAACACGGGTGTCTGTAATCAGAAAAGACATTTCTTAATGTTCTTATTCCTACACAGTAAATCAGGAAACATACAGTTTTACAATTAGTCTGTCATTATTCCAAAAAAAATCTGTCAATTTGAACCAAGTCTACAAACCAAATAGCTGAGACAGACATCACTTTCCGGCAAACAACCACAGCAACCACACCAAGACTAATCAACATCACTGACTGACTAATCCCCCCGGAACATCTTCTTTTATGAGTTTTGCAATAGAGTTGGAGACAAGAGTGCTGCAAATTTCCTAAGCACAGAAGAATGGTGGGCTGACCGGTCCATATGGGTCCCTTCTGTCCTAAACCTTCTGCTCCTTCTACTCAAAAATACAAGGAAGAAAACAGATATGGAAAACCTGGATGGATTTGTTTTTAGGAATATGCAAACTGCACATGTAATCGGAGAGGTACCACTCTGAAAATTCTCAGATACACAGGAAAGTGCAGTGCAAAAGCGTCAGACAAAATAAAGATGCATCGACTCCAATGAGAACAACTCAAGCCTACAGCTTCAACAGCAGAAAAGCTCTTCAACCTCATGACTTGGCTTATGCCAGAATTAACAACACTGTGGGTGATGTGCAAGTGTGTGAGCGTTCCAGTCACCCACTATGGAATGCAAAAGACTGCTGCTGATAACCAAGGCAAAGGCATCTTATGGTTTCTGGCAACGATGTGCAGGAAGAGGTCCAGTGGGTGTGTTTGAAAGTTCTTACTGCCTACCGAACCGTATCACACTGCACAAACTGACCATGATCACACACTCTGCTTATAAGTTGTACAACTTTTAAACCTTTTTAGAAAGCTGAGTCTTAGATTTTTAATTGTATTTATGTAACAATTAAAAGACCTCTCAAAATTAAGTATCTGTTTTCCAGTCATTTATATTGTTTCTCCCAGCTCATCACTTCACATTTATAAGAATGAGATTAAAAAAATGGGGGTTGAAGGGTTGTGTTGCCCCACATCACAAATGAAATCACAGGCGCATGCAACTGACACCACTGAGTCACTCAGGGTGTTCACTTGTGTTGCACAGCATGTAATAATTCTAAAACCAGTCTCCAGAAAACTCATCATTATGGGATGGTCAAAACCAGGTTTTATTATCCAATGGTTACTCCTCTCACCCAATAAGGTCATCAGTCTAAAGCTGGGAAAATGTTACCATTCTACAAAAAGGAAGATCAGTTTTCAGAGCTTAAAAGCATGTAGGAGTTTCATTCTGCGTCCTGAGAAAGAGTCCATCCGATTTGACTGAATATTACCAGCTGTAGCCCCACACATCCTATACAAACACGTGTGTCAATAATTTGCACCTGTGACTGTTCCCAGTGGGCTCTATGCTCATGCGCATCAAACAACAGCAGAGGGTTATCATAACTAATTCGTTTTTGGATCCCCCCCCCCCCACCCCCACCCCATCACCTCTGTCAGGGCTTTTGGTTTCACAAACAAAAAAGCGCCCAAACATCTGTTAGCTGTGTAGTTTTGGATCAGCACTGATCTGTGACAACTGTGTGGCTTCAAGGGCTCTACAATGTTTGGCAGCACAAACTGACGACTGTGACAAATCAATACTTCTGTGACACATATGAACACATCCCTCTACATTTCCTCAGTCGGTGTGTGATGCTTTATTATTGCACAATGGAGTTACGTAAGAGTACAGAACTGAGCGAAACTAAACTCTTGGCAAGTTCTGAGATCTCCTTCTCTTTTTTGTCAGCATTGAGACCAGACAAGACTTAAAGGGACAATGACTTCAGTGGTCATGTTATACTAGCAGCAGGCACGAGAGCGTCACTGCCTTTCACAGACGAGTGCACCAAAATGGTCGTGATTGGCAACTTTTCCCACAAAAACTTTAACCAAGAACCTACGGTGTCCACTTGCACTTTAACCGCTCTATCTGTCACTTTGAAAACTGGATAACAGAGTCAAATACCAAGTTACTTGTGTTTTCATTGATCCTTGCAATTCTCTCCCTTTTTTTTTTTGAAACACCCAGACAGTCAGGGACAATTTGAAGGACAACTGAAAGAATGATAGCAATACAAGCAGGAGACAAAAGAGCAGAGGGGGTGTCACAGAAGACTTGTTTCTCATTGGTTTACCAACTCATTATGGTTTATATTCACTACACTCATCCTCCTCAATGATCATTGTACACAGAGGTTGTATCAGCAGCATCTCTGGAAGGCTCATAAATGGTACATAAAACAGACATGCCTCTCATTTAGATGAAGACTCGTTTTAAAGGGTACTTTGAGGAAAAATGCAAATTGTAGTTATATTCATTTTAACTGATAACGTGATAATGGCATTTATCTGCTGTCTGTTAAAAAAGCTTGTTCACAGCAGTTTTGAAAAGGTAAAGCAGGACAGTGAGGTTTCAACGGTCACAATCTGTTGAAAGTGACTCACTCTTCACGACATGCAACAAGAAGTCGGTGTGCAGCTTGTTTTGGTGCAAACCAAAACCAACACAGGAACCGGGGCAGAAACTGTTACACACACATCTGTTTACATCAAGTTCAGCATAATCTTCAAGGTATGCAAAAATGACTACTGTGCATGAAAAAATTTCAGCAGTAGGATTAGTCTGATAACAGAAGTTTTCTAGTATAAGCAGCCTTGACCGATTTCTCTCATCTCAGTGTGATGAGCATTAGGAAAAGCAGTCAGGTCATTGGTAGATGATTATTCAGAGGTAAATTGTGGCCCACTGGAGAGATAGTTTGCCAAACTATCATGTCAACATGACTTCTTTGGGCTACTCTGTTGCATGGTGGCACTCAGAATATGTCACGTGTAGGCGCTCGTTGGGCACACATAGTGTGTGAGCACAGCCAATCTACTGTTCTGATAAGATAGTGTAAGATAGAGGCCTTTTCAGGAAAGTGACTCTTGTTGGTGTCCACAATTCTGTTCTGTGAATAAATGGTTGTCATCATGTTTGAGGAATCTGAAATACTACATCTAATGCGGCTTCGTAGTCTAAAGATAAAAGTGCTAAGATGGACATATGTGATGTTAGATGTGTTAGGTGAGGTGTGAGCTTGTTAAGGAAGAACATAAAAACAAGCTTTGAGGGGGTGATACACTGAGCACATCCAGAATCAAACAAATCTATGGAAAAAACAAGAATCTGAAAATAAAGTTGAAAATGTAACATTTTGTAATTACAGTTGTATTACACTTGTGTCACAGTCTATACATATCCTATCATTTGTCACTCGCCCTACACCAGCAGACGGTCTGACAGGCTAAAAGAAGAGCTTGAGACATGATAGGGGATTATAAAGCTACTTTAATCCGGTGCTTAGCTGTAGTGGTTCTCTCACTTAGTCGTGAGGGGGTCTCTGGTTCTGGTCCCACTGGAAACAAAAACTGGCTCTGTACCAATGAGCCACAAGCCCACAAATTGTTTTGGTAAAAATAGTATTTCTAAACAATTTCTCAGTGGTTTGTAAACAATAGATGTCACAAGACATTGTGCTTGGTTTACGCTCAATACTGCAGGTGATTGTGCAGTTGACTTGCAGTGTCCTGAAGTGAATTGTGCATGAAAAACCAAACCACAAAGCTTCATCTTGCACATGTTAAAATGAGCGCAAACAGAGTGAGCACATGTACAATTTCTGACCAACTTGGTTCAAATGGTTTTAGAAACACAAATATTTGCTGAGTAAAGATCAAATGTGTGGGATGAACTGTTGAGAACTATTATACTAAACAGTGATGCAGAACCTGGCAACACTTGGTCATACAGGAGATGTAACAGAGGATTTTATGTTCAGCTCATGCTGGGGGGAAAGCAAACCCTCAAGTTTGCACATCAGTGTCACCACATATAAGAGACACACGATGCCCATGTCAATAACAGGTTTTTTTAACGTTTCTCTTGGTGTGATTTTGATGAAAGGTTTCACATGTTCACAGAAGATGTAAATTTTACCAGAGATTGGAGAGGAACAGTTCCGTGCTCTGCAGTGTTCTTGATGAGTGACAGTGAATTAATGTCGCCTAAAATCGTTCGAATTGATCGTTCAGTGACAGTGATGTCAACTTTGATGTGTCTAAGGAGTTAAAAATCAATGCTTTTAGCCTTAGAGCTAACGTTCCTGTGTGGCTGCTGTCTGCCCAGACAAGACCGCACACATACACAAACTAAATATTCACTCAGTGACATATGGTTACGCGCTGCCAGCTAAAATTGACAAGATGTGAAGCAGGCATAGGTGTCGATGTTCACTTAAAAATGTACGCTGACGCTCGACCCCGTCCTTATGTTATCCAAGTTAAGCTAGCTTATCCAGTTAGCGCTCTTACCTTTTGTGGGAGTCCAGCGTAGCAAAGCAACGCTAAAATGCACCACACCAGGGCCCGACTGCTCACTGTCCAGTCCATACTCTGTGGTCTCAAACCGGGATAGGCAGCTGGTCGGTCTGGGCGGCCGTCGGCTACATAGAAGACCTGATGTTGCTAACACGCAGACGTTAAGGGAAAACGCGCAGGGAGACTGAGGCGTCAGGGCGCATTGGGGCTGCCGCGATGGATACAACGTTTAGCGCAGCTTCTTCCTGAAATGAAAACCTGCGGGGGTTGGACTTTGGGATAAAATATCCACCGGAGTGGAGGAGGGGAAACGTACAGTCTGCGCGAACCAATGAGAGAGGCTGCACGCGCACACCGGATGCAATATAAAGCAGGTCCGGGGGACATTTTCTGCAGGAGACCACATTGTGAAAGCATGCTTCCTCCCGTGCCTCCGTGCAGACGTTCAGCGTTTACCTTTACTATGTTTGAAAATGTACATGTATTCGCGGATTTAAGCCAGTTACATTACGACTATTGTTATTATTCTTGATACGAAGCGATTGCATTCTCTTTATGAGTTTATTACTACAGTGTTGAACTGCGTGGCCGCTCATGTAGGCCTCAGCGCCTTCGAAGTGTGAGGGTAAGTTTGTATTGAAGGAGTTTTCAGGCTTAACAATGGTAGTTTCAACTTTATTCTGCATGTTATGATAACCAGACTTTTTTCTGATACAGGGATGGTGAAGACCACTCAGCAATAGTATCCCCACACGTGGACAGGGCGGTGGTCAAACACTGGTCATGTGTACGGGCCTGAGAGTATGTATCTTGTCTTGTTTTTTTTTTAAAATCCAAACAAGAGCCCATCAGCCCTTTTGTTCCCTTTGTATTAACTACTATTCATTTGATCTCCCTAGTTGATGTAGGGTGAGTGTCTAACCTATAGGTTGACACTTCCATACTGTTTATCAAGTGAGGACTTGGTCCTCCAGATTTCTGAATGGCTCTTGTTTTTGATGATCCGTGTGAAGTGGCCCTTTCGCTATCTTTTGTTTTTTAGTGCTCTCACACGGACACCGGCCCCAATAGTGCAAGAACCTGTGAGATAAGAGCTGGGTAAGCATCATAAGTATAAGTGCAAACATTGACGGGTTATAAATGATGTTTCTGATGCGTTAGACTTCTGATAACACATGAAGTCGACTTTCAATCTGACTTGACCCACTGACCGAAGCTTTAAAATGGTCATTTTGAGGATTGAACCGTCCTCAAATTGTTGTGTTGCTTCTTTACAGGAGACTGATCGAATGAAGAAAGGATTTGTGTAATAAAAGCTTAGTAAGTACCTTTGTGATACTGAGAGGTGCTTTGAGCAGTCACGGATGATGATTGTGATGCGTTAGACTTCTGATCATTGTTGAAGACAACTTACTTCTGACTTGACTATTCCAAATTGTGGACACAAAGTCTCTCTACAAAGAACCAAACTTATTTCAACTTTTTTGTTTTCTAGGGAGTCAACCAAGGATCAAGAAATGTAAACTTCCACTTAAACACAAGGTAACACTAAGACTGAAGAATATGGGCCTCCTGAACACATGCAAAAAGAATAAAACACTTTAACAAATTCAACTTGTTTCATGTTTTCTTTCTGTTTAGTATTTGTGTTAAAACACAAGCACTTTCTGATCCTGATTGGCCTTTTCCTTGGCCAAAGACACGGGAAGAAAGAGGTGCAAGATCATATCATCTCTTGTCATAACTGGGGTTTCTTGGTATTTTTCTCCCAAGTCTCTCTTTTAAAGCAAGACACAATTTGAATGCAGTTCACAACGAAGCATATTCATTTTTAATTCATAAAGAAATGTGCATACAAATGTATCTGAGCGCTAGAAATGTTAGGGGAATCTCACTAGAGGCTTCATATTCTAAGAAACAAGCACATCACTCAGGGGCTGCAGGTTGGACATTACTGCAGTACATCAGTTATTTCATGTAAAGAACCTGAATAAGTCTTGGCTAATTTTTAGAAAAAAATCACTGTCAATTGTCATGTCAATTATAGAAACCATTACAAATAATATTTGCATGGACATCATTTAGCACTTAGGTAAACCAATATTTTAGGGGGGGGCTTTTTTTCCTTGAACAGATGTAATGCTCTTAAGAAACTGCTGGTTTGGGACAATAACAAACCTCTGACAAGCCCTGTTGCCTTTGAGAAATAATTGAATAAAAAAGATGACAGAGTTGTCAGAGACAAAGCTGCACGTACTTCTTCCAAGCAAAAGGTTTTATTGATCCACAATGATCAGAACTGTAACATTCAGCGACATCACTGAACACAACAGCAATGTTTGATATTTTCATCACTGTGCAAATGAACAACACTTACGTGAAAAAGGAAAAAAAGGGCATGTCTTCACAGACAGTAATGGCACAGACGTTTTTTTTCTTCTGTCAGTCCCCAACTAATGCAGGAAATGTGGCGGCTCACTATGGAGGAATGTTTGATTATTTTGAAGGCACTTTCTGCCTCGTACAATTGCCATCACACGTCTGAACATAAAACGTTGAAGGTAAAAAGTCACCTGGAAAGCAGACGGATATCTTGGCAGCTAGCAGAGAGCCTGTTCTTGTTTATTGTTGTCGTCCCTTTTTTTAAATATGTACAACATAGAAGAAATAAATAATACAAAGAAAAAAGAGCAGTCATCAGCTGGATGTGCACTGACAGCAATAAATAATATGGCTAATATCCAGTGTGTTTATTCAAATGAGATGGGAAAAGTTGGGTTGTTCACTTCAACTTCGAGGACAATTTCATAGTCTTGTGCTGCGTTCTGAATTACCCACTAGTAACCTACCACGCATCACCGGAGAAGCTGCAATGCCAACCCAAAATCTTTACATGATTGCTTATTTGCCACCATTCGCCCCGTAAGATGCCCATCAAATGTTATGGAAAGATTGCTTTTGCCATAAAAAAATTATTACTTTTGTCTAACAGAACAGTAAAAGGAGCGCTTGAAGCAGTTTGTCAGTGAATGGGCTTTTCTTTGCACAGCCAGGAAGCTGCATTTCTTTTTACATTCAACAGACCTGTTGGCAATGTTCAGCTGCTGTGTTTGCAGACGGACTCCAATTGTACAACTTTTTAGCTTTGATCTGTACCCCACAGTTAGAAAGCACATGTTCACTGTGAACCTAAAAGGACTGTGTCCCTCCTCAGCACAGTGCCATTGATTGGTTTGCATACAAGTGCCAGGCAGCGGTGTGTAATGCTAATACCCCAAGTAAAACGTCAAGTAGTAGACGCTGGAGCTTTAAGTAAAATCATTTGGAAATTTCATGATTATTCCCTCGGCTGTTTGCTCACGCTGATGTTCACACACTCTTCATCGATGGGTTCAAAGTTCCCTTCAGAGTCATAGCAACACAAAACTGCTTCATTAGAAACGTCACACAAAAAGTTCACGCTGTACAACGATCGCGTTTGGTGCAGCTGTACATCACAGGTTTTATGGTTCTTCTGGTCGAGTCAGATGGCTATTTATCAAACAGTCTCAACATGCCCAATGAGCTGCTGTTCCATCAGGAAGTAAATCATAATTTCTGATGTCACACAAAAAAACTGTGTGATTGGATGGCAACTTGTGACACTGCTCTCTTCTATTCTTTTGCGTCTGTGGCCATGAATGACGGTGCGCTCGTTTCGCATCAGTTCGTTGAGTGCACTTCATGAGTGACCACTTCGTGGTGCAGCTTTGGGACTGAAATAGGAGCAGAAATGTTCAGTAGCTGGCCCCGCCCACTGCTCCACCAGTGGTTACTCAGGTTGGGAAGGCAAGAAATGTTCTGTTTTTAGTCACAATGATCACAATGTTTGTCATTGTACACTTTGACCAGCAGCAGCCTTCACATCTCGGAGACGTCAGACTCCTCCGGCTCTGGATCCTTCAAGGCATCGTTCGTCACAGTTATCAAGTTGGCGTTTGATCGTGTATCCATGGCTGAGTGCATTATGGGTAGCCATACATCATCCATATTTGGCATCACAAATATTTTCTGTGGGAGGAAAAGTGGGATTCTTAACATTTAAAAAGATAACTGAAGAAAAAGAAGGAAAGATTTGTCTGATGTAACCGACTGACTTATGTAGTCATTAAAATGAATAAAACACATTTATGAAGAGTATTTTGAAAAGTCAGGTGGGTTTTCGATTATTTTTTATGAGATTAACTGACAAAAATGTGTGCTTTTAGTTTGATTAAAAAATGGAAAACTTCTTTAGTTGCATCCTTATTTTTTAAAGAAGCTTCTGCATTTTCAAAATGAAGAAATTAAATTCACACACATTTTTCTTGTCTTTTTTTTCCTGAAATAAAAGTCTTATGTTATTCCATGTATTTCTGCAAGTCAAAAAGCGACACACACAACACCCTAAAAGACTTACCAGCATCAAAGAGTTGAAAGACATTCTTGCACTGCCTTGTTTGAAACCCAGTCAGAGGAGTTCAGCATTTGTTGAAAGCCAGATGTAAACTCTCACTCTTGACTGACAACAACGCGCACCACAACACTATATTTTACTCGAGGCATTGTGGATGGGGGGCTACATAATTACACCCCAAGAGGAGTCAGGCGGAGATAAATGTAGATGTGTAGCAGACATGTCAGGGACACTTGGTTGCAATAGTTTGCAGGTGTGCTCCCGGGTAGTTATCAAACAGCAGGCGCACCATTACTGGGGGGGGGGGGGGGGGGCCCCCGCAGGCACACTGTTTTGAAGTGCTCGTAGGTGGGCGGCCATAAATTTCTCCCAAAGTCCTATTTTTAAAACTGAAGTTCTCACCCTAAACATCTGCAGGGGGTGTCCATTTTTGGCCCCTTGAATAAACGTCCATACGAAACTGAGACTTTCAACCAAATGGGATGTTGCACGGAAAACTAGGAATAAATGATATTTATGTTCAGGTGGATTCTGTGAATACCTGAAACTCCTGGTCCAGTTTCTTCTCTATCCACTCAGTGACGTGAGCTAAGGTGACCTCCCTCTCCCCGAGTTTTGGGCGGGCTTTGAGTTCCAGATGAGGCGGGCTCCTGAAACCATACCTGACCACCCAGAGGAAACGTTCACATCATCATTCACAGAATAAAAAAAGACAATGAAAGTTCCTTTTCTGTGTTGTGGCTGTCAGCAAAATCTGTTGTTTGATTGTGTGTACTTTTGTATTCTCCCAGCAGAGGGTGCAGTACTTTAGCCTCAAAGCATGACTCCCATGCATCCACAGACCTTAACCTACAGCCCTCAATGCACTGAACATACCATATTCTGTCCGTAGGGGGGGGTGGGATGTTGACGGCCAGAGTTCCACGGCATTCTTGCACCTCCACAGTGAGCAGCAGAGGAGTGTTGGATACCTCCTCCATCTTCTTCTTGATGAACTCGGTCTCTGTGGCTTTCTGGAAGTATTTTGACTTGGCTATCTTGTCCACAAAGCGCATGATCTTGCTGGGCCTGTGGCCTCCCACATAGCTACACAAGCAGAGGATGGAAACGGAGGAGGAGGGGAGACAAGAAGTGAGTCAGGTTCATGATTTATTCATAACAGGATCTCTCACTACTCAGCACCCACGACGGAGGGGAGTGACCGGTTGCGGCATTAAATCAACGGCGAGCTTTCGAACGTGTGGGCCCGAACGGGTGGGTGGACTGAATGAGCAGAATGTCCTCTTACAACTTAGTATGAATGTTAGTTTGCCTGTTGTTTTTTATTCAGAAAAGTCTCTATGTTGGGGAAAAAGGGAGGTAGTCTCACCCCTCGCCTCCAGGGAGAGCTGGTTTGTCACTCAGGAGTTCAGGGGGATCCTCCTCATCGGACGAGCCGGCGCTGGACGATTCCTCGTCACTGTCTGCTAAACAGTATGTCCGTGGCCTGGACCTGTCGCACACAGGAACACATACTCACTGTTGCAGTGTCAAAGGCTTTGCAGAAAACCTCCAACAGATGCTATTTATTCTCCAAAAAATGAACAATACAGCAACTTCAGCTATTCTGGTTCGCTCCACGAATTAAGCTAAAATCCAAATGTAGAGCAAAACGTCAACAATGTTTCAGTGACAAGCAGCGTATTCTAAACTCACCAGACGTTGGACAAATCCATGGTGGTAAGCATCCAGGAAAAGGATTAGTGTACAAAGAGGAAGAATAGCCAATAAAAAAGGGGAGGAAAGGTGAAGAACACACACGACAACGAATGTGACTCCAGCAACAAAACTGTTCAGTTATCATCCAGTTCAGAGCGACTGTGTTGACTCAGCAACCGAAAGATTTAAGATTCCATGTCATAGAAAATTTAATAGATTGTCAAACAGTGACACATGGAATTACAAGACGACCAAAAATTTGGACGATCGCTCTGAAAAGTGTAAGGTATCTTGATACGAGACTGGGTTTCAAACAGTGGATAATTCGGTTTGAAAAACGTCTAACTGGACTCATTACCATTCTTTCCCGTGCTCCCCAAGCCCCTCGCCCTCTTTCCCCAGGCGAGCCAGGTTCATCTTGGTCTCCAGCGTCATGAGGAAGGACCCCGTGTAGGAGATCTCCAAATCAAACCACAAACCTGGACGGATGCCCAGACAAAAGAGACACATTGGTTTCAAGTTTTATTCATAAAGATCACGACAGCATGCATCCCCCAATACCACGGTAGAAGCAAGAATTTCTAGCTCTGAGTGCTACGCCTGTGAAAATGCAAGAGTCTCCTGCCTGGAGATTGATTGGCAACAAGTCCACTGCAGAGTGGCAAGGAAGAAGACCTGTTCTCCATCAGACACCAGGAGGTCAACCCTGGGGCAGCAGTGCCTCCTTATTGGCTGAATCCACTTCCTGTTTATGCTTGACATTTTTCAGTGGGCTGCAAAGAAATGATTCAAATTGCAACCTCTCTTCTGTTTACTTGTGGAAGACTGATAATAAATGTTTATTCCTCCCTCTGTATTTTTCACTATCCATTGACTCTTTGATTTGAATGTTTGTGAAGGCAGTCAACAAGATGCCAAATGACAAGATTGGGTGAACACGCGTCGGACAGTCTGTTATTGTTGTGGCAAAATGCCACAAATGAGATCTATTTTCTATCATCTTACTCCACTGTGCAGCTTCTCTCCTTTTTAACCCCAAAACGACCGACACAGAGGGATTAGGCATGGTTCAAATCTCAGTACTTTCTTTGTATGAGGAACCAAACCCGTTGCTAAGGCTGAAGGCAGGCCTGGTGAGTCAGTGTCTCAGTAATAGATGAGGGGTTGCCAAGACATGAAGTTTAATTACTGTGGGTTAATAGTGCGAGGCAAGAAAATGGGCCAGACTCCAGAGGCGCGAGCGAGGGTGGGTTTGGAGAGTAGGGGCAATGGCTCAATCCAGTGAGAGGAGGCGCAAAACAAGAGCAAAAACTGAGATATGGTAGGCAGGGCAGAATGAAAAGATGGAAGATCTTGTTTAGCAACCAATTTCATAAACGATTTCAGTCAGGGCAAAATGTGAGGGAAGAAATAAAAAGAACAAGATTGATGACTGAAAGATCGAATAGACTCTTTTCCAGCAAACCTCTTTTCCTAACAAGCCCAGTGAATGACCTGGCATACATAGTTGGGTTTCCATCTTTACCTTGGTGATCCACGGAGGGTTTTGAGGCATGAAGGACCTTCGGGATGGAAAAGCCCATATCCAGCTCGGTCAGAGTCAGCTCATTCATCACATACGGCAGCTGAAACACGGAAAACATTTTAAAAATGTACACAAAGCCACCAAATTTTCCAAATGGACCACTTGGGAAGGAACTGCTCTTTGTTGTTAATGCATATTCATGTACATTAGTGCCACTACCCACCCTGATCTTACTGAGCTTCATCTGGATCTTTTTGGAGACGACATCAGCCCAGTATTTCTCTCCCAGGAAGTCCCAGAAAATCCTTCCCAGAAAGGCATTCACCCAGGCCTCAGGCTCCGCAGAGTCCTCTGAACTCCTGCGTAACTGAAGAACATATGCACATTGTGTGAATACACCCAATTTTTCTGTTATACCTAAGTTGGTTCGTGTGACTTCCATCATTGAAGATATTCAATATTCAAACTATAATTGTGTGTCTTTCAACAGTAATTGCCTCATACCAAACACACCAAGCATATACATGATATGTAAGACATTAGCAGTTCAAATGCTGATCATACACTACACTTCCTTGGAGGAAAAATCCTTGCAAGTTAGCTGGAGCAAAAGCTTAACATAGTGATCCAGACATATAGTGTGCCTTGATGTGTGAAACGCTAATGAAGCTTGATCAGAGCTTTACTTTCCGTCTATCTGGACATGCTAAGTGTGTTGATGAGTCTGTCAGTATTGTGCAACTAAGCCGTCATGTCATGTTCCATTCATAAAAGCAAGGCAGAGTTGAGATGGAATTGTCTGTTTCTGTTTTTCAGAGAGAAATATGACGCTCTTCGAATCTGCTAGGGGTCAAAAACATCACAAATCGACATTAATGTTCAAAGGTGCAAATCTCAGGCGCTCCATAACAGCGACTCCGACTCGCATCCCCATGTTTAATACCTTTTTGGTGGTTTTTGGGCTGGTCTCGGGACTGTGCCCTGGGCTGTCGGTGGCAGTTGGGCTTCTTGGCGGTGCCTGGGGGTTGACATATTTGGCCATGTAGACGTGATAGTCCAACAGCATCTTCTGCTTTACCGCTCCAGTGGAACCACAGGAAAGAGCTGCAGCGGTGTCTCTGTGGCGGCACTGAGCCTGAGACAGCTCCTCGAGGCTTCCCCGGCTGCTGCTCCTGCTGTCAGCCTCCAAACCACCACTGGACTGGACACTGCCACTGCGGCTGTGGGAGGGCAGGAAGGCTACAAGTCGACGGTGTGGTGGGGTTTGCGGGGAGTTGCAGGAAGGTGACATGAAAGGAGGAAAGGGGTGCGACAGTGACACAGTTATGCAAAACATTTTGCAGAGACTTCCAACTTGAAGCATTGTGGACCCAAAACACACACAAGCTAAGTTGTATGTAGCCTTGGCAAGTCAGCATCTCTGTGATAATCCACTCACAGCACACTGCATGTGTTTAAATTAGCATGATATTACCATGAAAAACAGACACTTTTAGCACAGTTGCAGGGATACATTTCCTCAAAATAGTTCGATATTTAAATACACTCCTGCCTGTATCACTGAATTCATACAATGCCAGTGTTTCCAACAGGCCTTTGGACCATAGAGGAAACCAGTAGTATAATGTGCCGCTTCTCTCTTCATGTAATCCTGCTGACCCATTCACACTCATCTGTTCACTGAGTCGAGGGGATTGGCAGTCCCTAAGCCGGGGCTTACGCACAGATCTGATTGCTATGCAGTTCGGTACCCAGGAGAATAGTTATTCTTACCGCGGGGATGTGTGTCTGTGTGGATGTTGTGTGATCAGAAAGGAAAATGGATAACCCTGAATATTAAGCTGCTGTGCTTCTCCTCTGAGATGTTGTACAGCAAAGAACAGAGTAAGACGCTCACCACTCTTGCAGATGCCAGAGAGACTGCCACCTCTCCCTTCCGACTTCATCCGGGATGCAAGAAGAAACCTCCGGAACCACTCCTCCTTATCCCGGCCCGTCCTCCCAAACAGATAGATTGTCAAATCCCCTCCTCCTGAGGCTGGTCTTTTGGGTTCATCGACTGAAGCTGATGCTTCAGTTTTCTCACCCTTTTCCGTTCGTTCCAGCTTTTCAACCACTCCGGTCATTTTTTCTTCCCCAGCCTCAGGCTTCTCTCCCTGGGCCTTGGACATAAAGTCCTCCTGCTTGGCCAACTCGATACAAATGGGGTACTTCTTGTTCCATACCCTCTTCCTTGCCAAGCTCTGAGGCATCAGGTAGATCTGCGGGGGTCAAGTTCGGTCATTTAATCAACCTGCTGATCATGATAGGAGGTACAAATCGGAAAAGTCTCAACAGTCACACTTGGAGATGGAGGAATAAGAAGGCACATTTACTCACAAAAAGTACATATGCAGATTGAAATGACTGATATGAAAAGCACAACAGTCCTGTATTTTGCGTTACTGATCAAAGTGTGTTCGCCTTTCCATTACTCAGTGATTTAAGCAAAAATATAATCTTGGGAGCCAGAAAAACAGGAGTCTGGTAGTTGCATCTCTCAGTTGAAGCTCTGTGATACACTGACATGAGAACCATCTTCTTGCTGTGCTGCCTTCAGACATGCAAAAACTGTTGACTCAGCAGACTAATAGCCCAAACAAGATACACAGCTGTGCATACAAGGTCAGTGACCTGTGATATTCACTCCATGTTTACACACAGTATGTGACTCTGAAAATAAGTTGCTTTGTCACTGAACATGACCTATTAGCCAGCGTGCATTCAGGCAATGGCAAATGCGAGGGGACGTGTGCTTGATGTCACTATGTGTTAAGCTTTTAATCAAGCAGAAACACACTGCAAAGCCAGCAAAAACACACACTTAACACATGCATCTCAGTAGTCTTTTTTTCTCGCATGCAAAGGCATAGCAGAATCCCCCATTTGTCAACGACCAGCATGCTTTGACAGCTAACACACCTTGCTATCAGTCAGATCGTAGATCTTCTGGCTGATGTAAGTGACGTCGGGTTTAGGCTCATTGTGTGTGGCACGGCGGGAGATGTTCCGGTTGGGCTTGGACAGTCGCAGGACGGAGCCCTCCAGACGGACGTAAACAGAGTGGGTCAGGGTGGCGTGGTACATTTCTGGGTCGTAGCTGTGGATCTCATTCATCCAGCCCTGACAGGTGGAGGGGGGTGAGAGACAGAGTGTTGAAGTGGAGCATCACACACTTTATTTGGTTCTTCATACAAGAAGAGAGTCGGCCCCCACTGCTGTCCCTCTCCATTCGGCTGCTCAGGGGTCTTTCAAAACGTGTTTTTTGCAAAACCACAGATTTCCTCTTTAGGAACAGCAGTGCCCTCTAGTCATCAGGCCCTCTCCTGTGCAGCAGCTTGGTACCCATAAAGGCACACACAAATGAGTGCACACGCTTACGTAACTCCTGAGCATTTCTCAACTCAGTTCTCACACCTCTGAATACGGTTTTCTGAAAGCAGGAACTGAATGTGGTGAAACTCTCATAAAATGTTTGCCTCAAAGAAAAACGGTCGCCCTCTTTGGAGTGTAATATCAGCTTGTGGGTCCCAGGGGGTCACGTGAACTGCAACTCTCATTGAAACTCCAACCTTATCAGTCCCGAAAGAGACTCTGTGAGAAAAGCCAATTCAGTAGCGACGACGGGGGAAATTTCAGTCCATGGTTGCGATGAAAGGATGTAACGATAGAGGTAATGACATTCGGTCTGAAGACACAAAACATAAGCTCCGAGGGACACGAAAGAGAATCTTTGCAAGCACATAAAAACAATGTGTCATTGCTTTCTGCAATAGGTAAACTGCTTTGCAATAGCACTGTATAACCATGAATCAGTTGCTTGTGCGTCACTATCAAAGTTGAGTCTCACCTTGAATATTCCCGGTTCTTTAATATCCAATTGAGCCACATTCCACTGCTCAATCCTTCGCCTCCATAACCTGGTCCCCAATGAGGAACGCCGCGGTGAAGACAGCCAAAGGACAAGCAAGGCCAACATGAACCCAGCTACGATCCCATGGACCACTGCGCATACAGATGGCGGCACAGGAAGGAGTAGGTATAAATACACTAACTGAGCGAAGAAGGTGAGGCCGGTGACAGGCACAGGCTCCGCCTCCTCCTCCGCTCTCTCATCTTCCGTATCCAGTTCACTGCACAAACCAGTGCTCCCAGTATGAGGCTGCCGGGACCCAGACCGATCCCCATCTGGTGTTTCGGTGTCAGTGCATAACTCAAAGTCTTCACTGTACAGTTCACAGAAGTCCTCGTCTTCCTGCCGAGCCACCAGGGCCGACATGGAACAGCGGCCCAGAGTGAGCGATGGAGACTTGTGGAGAGCAGATGAGGAGGCCTGGGCGAGGCCTGGAGCTGGTGCCAGTGATGGAAATGAGAAAAAAACGGAATCGGGGCCTTTTCCTGTGGGAGTTTCTTCCTCCTCTTCCCCCTCTGCCCCGTCTTCCTCCTTGATGCTGTAATTGCTGTTACCTTCTGCATGTCCGTTAACCGCTGTCCCTCCACTGAGCTCCGATGCACTGGAGGACAGCGATTTGGCCCGATGAGAGGCACTTACTGCGGCTCCTACCCCAGACTCGTCTCCCATGATCTTACTGAAAAGCTGCAAGGGGTCGGACATCACCTCTGACAGCCGGCGCTTTGTGTCCTCTATCTTGGCCTCCACCTCTTGGACTTTGAAGAAAGACCTGCCGTCCGGAGACATGATAGGAGACGACGGGGCGGTTTTGGAGTCGCCACCTGCTTGAGTGACAATGACAGGAGTTGATGTTAAACGCGGTTGGGAAAACTGTTTGAAGAGCTGCATGTTGCGAGGTGGCGGCCGATGGGACGACTGTATCTGCTGCTGCGGGAGATGCTGATGGAGAGGCCCTTCCTGCTGCTCGGCCTTGGACGTGTCCGTGGACAGGGACTTTACAAACGATTTCATGAGGTGTCGGTGGCGTCCATGCGGCGGTGCAGCAGTCGAGAGCACGGGAGCGGTATCTCGAGACTCGACGTCATTGGACAAAGACCGGACGAGACTGAGGAAAGGCTTGGAGGACGACAGTGCTGCTGTCTTGCAAGGCGAGGACGAGCTGGAGCTTGTGGAGGGAGGATTGGGAGAAGGCCGGTCAGAGGGCCAGGAGGAGCTGGCCGGGGGGGTGGAACTCAAGTGCGAGTGGCTTGTAGCCGGGATAATAGTCATGGCAGGCGAGGGAGTGTGTGAGTGAAGATCTGACAGCGTGGTGGTTGAAACAGGGAGCACAGCAGCTCCAGAGGAGACCTCCATACCGACAGCTTCCAACAGCAGTTCCTCTTTCGCTTCCAAGCCCGTGGCGACACGTTGGTCATTCCCCACCTCAGCTTGTGCCTGAAGTCCCTGTTTGCCATCGAGGTCAAATGTTGGTGCAGCAGAGCCAACAGGCATCCCGTACAGCTCCTCCTCCTCATCGTCTTCCTCCTTCCCCAGAGCAGAGAAGTGGATGGTGATGGTGTCACGGGAGAGGGAGCGCTGTACCTGCAGCTTGGGCCCGGGGGTGTGACGAGGGGGAGGAGTGCCAGCATGCTGTCCACTACCCTTGCTGCTGCTGCTGCCCTGACTGCTCATCCTCAGCCTGCGCAGGGCTCACAGCCTGGGAGAGAAGGAACAAAAGCAGGCCATTGTAAAAACCCAAACTGAAACAGAGCTAAAACACATGTGGCGCTAACTGCCAGTGCAAATAAAAAAGACTTCTCCAAATGCTCTCCACACTGTCTGTGCACTTCAGACAGAGGAGTAAGGCCCTGCAGCTCTCGTTCGTCCTTATTTAAATAAACTGGACAGGTATGTCCGTGTCCTTGACCTGTAAGTCCCCCCCCCTCCCCATGCAAGACTTTAAGAGGCAGACTGAATCACCCCGTCATGGCAGCTCCCAACTCAACCACTCACTCAACAATGGCACAATGATTAATGGACTACGGACTAAGGACTGATGGACTTGCCTAATTCACGAGCCATCAACATTTCAGCCTCCTTCAACTCCACTCTTTCATAATCGCTGCAACTGTCTAAAGCGTGAGAGGCGGTCCAGTAGATCAAGAGCATAATGAAGAAATAGACACGACAGTACATTTAACAGATAAATAAAAAGCTAAAGAATCTTTGTTTGGTGCGACTGATCTTGTTGTGTTTGTGATTAAAAATTTTCTAAATTAATTTTCTGTCTCCCGTGATTGTCGAGTTTTACTTTCTGTTTCTGCTTGATCGAATGGATAAATAGGGAAACCCTGCCTTCTCCTACACAAGCACAATAATATACAGGACATAATCTTGACGCGTTTTTGTTCAGCCTCAGTGATCACTAGAACAAGGCGTCCATTGTTTTGTGTCAATACAGCAGAACTGAAGTCATTCATCATACAGGGATTCCACTGAATGAGGCCTCACGTGGTTATCGGGTCTATTGTGCTTGTTTGTTCCTCCTCATCATATAGAGCTCATCATCATTGGTTTACAATATCAAAGGGCCGGAGCACACAAACAAGCACACGCATGCGAAGCCCCTGACAAGCATGCTGTTTGCATACACAACACACAGCCTCTCTGACTTTGTGGCCGGTAAACAAAGGCCAGTAATGGAAGGAGGAGGGACACAGTGAAACGGCAGAGCAGTTAGTTTATGTGATTGTCTGCATTTCTGAAAGAGCCTCCGCACCCCTTGGGGCTCTCTGGATGGCACCGCGTCTCTGGAGACGGCATTTGTTGGAACGGAATAACAGATGCATTTGACTTTGCCAGCCAACCATTCGCTTGGCTGTGCTACAATGGATTTTGTGTGTGTCATTCTCAGTGTATGCATGTGCATGCGTCTGTTGCTTCTGCTGTGGCTGCGCTCGCGGCACAGTACATCAGATTTAAAAAAAAACAAAAAACATGGAGAGAAGCACTGAAGAAAAGAGCAACAAATAGAAGCAAGACGGAGAGCCACAGGGAGTCTGTCTAGGCAGCAGACGACCTTTCACTGACAAGCTTTTGAGGTGGAGTTCACTTAAAGACGGACGAATGTGGTGAGGATGGGGGAGAGGAAACAGGGAGGGCAACAGAAGAGGAGGGAGGCGAGACACAGAGGAGGGAGACAAACGAGGCAGAGGCCCAGTGACGGAAGTGCTTGTTGTTGTCATCAAAGCCTGAAGGACAAATTAAAACATTACAGGGGTTGGCAGCGTGAGGGCAGAACGATGGCTCCAAAGTTTCTTAGAGTCACTGAATCGCAGGGTGCAGCCAGGAGACAAATGAGGTACAGAGATGCTCACTAAATCAATGCAAAACAGTTCCTCTGCTGAATAAATCTCAAAACAGCTACAGAAATGACTGCAAAATCATTGGACAAAGGGAGAAAAGCTGAGGAATTTCAACGTACATCGCAGTGTATCTGCTACAGTGTCTGTAGCAGAAAGTATCTGACGTAAAGTTTGTCCTGCGTTGATTTTAGCTGGTACAAAAGTTCATAGAGGACGTGAAACCAATGTGCCGTTGGAGAAGGTGCTCTTCTGCTGACACACGCTCAGTTTCTGTCGTTTCCCCATATCAGTGCACCGTCAGAGGAGAGAGGAGGAGAGGGAGAGCAGTGAGAGGAGACTGGCATGGAGACAAGACTCATCCAATTAATCAAAGCAAGCAGGGCCGCTCTAATCAGCTAAAGCCAGCACACGGGGAGATGTGAGGGAAAGACACGGAGGTTAAAAGCAGCAAGGTAAGACAGTGATATAAGAGGGGGAACTGACAGCAGAACAACAGAGTATAACACACACCGAGGCACCGAGTCTGGGTTTGTCGACCCCACCGAAGCTAAAGCTGGGAGCGCCGAAACCTTGAGGCCGACCTGTCACGAGCAAGATGATAGACTCAACATCTGCTCACATTTCAGGCTTGAATGTGATTGGCAGAGAGCAGACTGACAGTCAGGTTAAAGGTTGCACCTGTAGAGGAGCACAGTCCCTTTTCCAAGCTTGGTGACATTGGCCTTTCTGTTGGATTCTGCGTATGAGATTATCATGTCATCATCCGACACGAATAGTGAAGAGTATGACTTCATTGTGGATCCGTTCAGGTTGTGTGGAAACTCTTTGACCTCATGGAGAAGCTTCTCTTCAGTTCGCCAATATTTTCCAACTGCAGCTCAAAAAAGCGCCCGCATCATTAACGTTTATACACCCCGAAAGGAAAACAAAGGGTTGGAAAAAGTGGCGGAAGGCAAATTTATAGTGGATAGTTTGTGCCGTCTTCAGCACATTGCATCTGCTAAATGAACAACTGGAAACCAACCAGTTCACACAAATCTTTCAAGGCTGAGAATCCCTTTGATTCAAGCCTTTATGAGATTATTCCTTCTACACTGATCCCCTTCCTGCTTCTGAAGCCACAGCTGATATGCAGTGCTGACAAACTGGACCTGACAGATGCTGCAGCAGCCTCCATATGTCCCTACTTTTCAGCCTTTTTCTTTTTTTTATATATATTTTGAAATAGACTCATCTGGTCTCTCGCACTCTCATCAATCTGCATTTGATAGATGAGAAGAAGAAGGCAGCAGCATGTCCCTGCCCTGCCAAAGCCACAGTAATTAATACTATACTGCAGGAAAGTCACAAGACAGTGGAGTGAAAGTGCTGTGGTCATGATGTGTGTGCGCTTTCTGTTGGTTTTTAGTGCTCTTTTGTGCTCTTTTTTTTTTTCCAAGTCGAGCTTTTTAATCATTCTTTCTGCTCATTTTAGTGTCTAATTCATCACTTTTTATGTGCTTTTTCTCTTTGAAAAATCAGTTCAAAAGTCAGACCTTAACTATCTTTATTTTCAAATATTATTTTTATATTCTAGATTCTTTAAACCTTTTTTTTCTGTGAGTGCTCTCTCTGAGCACATTGATTACATCGTGTGACATATGTATGTGAGCTGTTGCTGCATAATGTATAACATGCAACCACAGAGTCACTTTAATAAATCTATAAAGATGAGGGGTTAACCTTTGAATAATGGAAGTATAGATTATTCCGAGCCATCGCCCTGAGAAAAAAAAAATGCAAACAGGTCAATTTTGATTTATTGAGCATGCATAAAAATACTGTGACATCTAATGGCAGCGGTAACTTCAGCAGGAAAAGGAGGAGGAGGAGGAGGAAGGGGGGGACAGGGTAGATGGAGGGTGACGTGTTTGTTCACTTCTGCTAGTTTCAAGTTGAGCCGGACTTTTTCTCCAGTTTTCAAAAAGATGGGTTTTTGAACCAAATGCCATACAAGAATGTTTCTTTTTGCAACTCTGACAAACAAGGTCATATTTGGTCGATTCACGTTCTAACTAGTATATATACGTTTAGTTCAGTTCAGGTTTAGTTGCCAGTTGGTTCTACAGTGGACACATATGGGTGTTAGTTAGTTTGGAAGTGCAGAAATCAACCAGGGCCACATTCATAGTGTGAGGATTTACTGGACTGAAGGATTCACGCAGTGACAAACGACGCTGAAAGTCATTAAAGGGGAGAAACGGAGGCATAAATGTGACATAAAGGTGTCAGAGTGAGAAAATAAAATGTCAGGACTTTTTATTCCTCAACATAAAATGAGCATAAAACCTGTATTCATGGAAGCTTCGGATCGATGCAGTGACTCAATGGTTACATCATCCGTCGAAATATTTGGATTTAAAAACTCACAAGGCTGTACTTTTTAGTTCTAACAAGGCAGGTCAAAGGAGGGTAACTGCGAATCGTTAAATATTTTGTGTGGTTGTAAGATTTGTGATTGTCATAAGGAGTATTTAGTGAAAAACACTGTGATCTGAGGCACAGGCAGCGTCTGCAGCACATCGAGTGTACAGCAGTGTGAAAAATGGGGGCAGGAGCAAAATGAAGAGCAAGTCGAAGAAGAAGAAGAAGAAGAAAGTCAGCGAGGCGCTAAAACGGAAGGATGATGGCGAGGAGATAAATCGGGTAAGACAAGACAGGGAGAGAGAGGCTGATGGAGCGGTTGATTGTCACTAACAACCAAGACCCACCCACACACACACACACACACACACACACACACACACACACACACACACACACACACACACACACACACACA
>JASSRZ010000065.1:7764893-7799693 GCA_032164315.1 Malacoctenus gilli
AACAATTCAAAGCCCCCCCCCCCCCCCCCCCCCCACACACACACACACACACACACACCGTTCCCTCAGCTTGCCTCCGTCAGTTTTCCTTCTCTTCTTTCTCTCTGGCGCAGATCAAATGTATGGAACTATCTTCACGTCTCATCTTATCGCTTCCGATTTTCGGTTTCTCATTATTCCATTCAAAACGCTTTGACTTGTCTACTCCCAAAACATCTACCAAAACATCCACCCATCCCCCTGTATCCTCCTCTCTCCTCTCTGTCTCTGCCTTAAACGCATGTGTCTTTGATGAGAATCCATTCATGGATTTAATGGATTTCTCTGGCCTTTTTTCCAGGATCTGGGAGATGTGTTCAAAAAAAGAGAGAGAGAGAGAGGGGAAAAGCTGGCCTGCACAGACTCTGCTTCCAAGAGCACAGTGGACTGCAGAGGACAGCATTTCTGTCTGCATCAAAAGAATGAGAAATTTTCAGCTTACAAAACAGGGCGAGCGAGTCAATATGGATCTGAGGCCTGGCTGACTTCAATCCCATGTGAAGAAGAAGAAAAAAAAAACGAAACGGGGTGCATCGAAGTCGAGAAAGTTTTCCCTGCCCATTGCGAAGTCAAACTTGGAGACAGATTAGAAAAGTACAATAAAGGGGGGAAAGTAAGACGTTCAACCTTTGGTTCGGGTTTTTTTAGAAGCATGCACTTTCAGCTGACAAAAAAGGGGCGAAGAAATCATTAATCTCTTTCATAAAAAGTGAAACTAGCACATTGCTGATAGTGTTATCAGTCTGAGTTCAACATTCAGCTCAACTGCTTTGAATCCACTCCAGATTGCCAGACAACTGTGGGTCTATTTTTTTTTTTTTATAACTGTGTACAAAAAAGACGAAAGCGAGCGGGAGGAATTATAGTGCCTCTAAGAGATTAAAAAAAACTTTTAGCTGCACAAACAGTCTTCACATCTCCAAAAGAAAAGCAGGAGTCTGATAGTAAAAAGCCTGATTTCTTCAAATGAGGATTACCCTGTAATAAACACACTTTTTTTTTCTCCCCCTACGATCTCTTTAACTTCAGTACTCTCGGTTCTGTGGACCATATGGACCCAAAATGGCCGCCTGTGTGCTTTTGGAGGTCCCTGCATTCCCGAGCTAATGCTGTGCAGCTGGCGTGGGATGGTGTCTAATGAAAAATGCTCTCTTTGATGGGTCCTGCTGAGGGATTAGGTTCTGATCAACACCACCTTAGGTCAGCTTCCTGCCAGACCGGCACAAGATTATTGGCGATTTCCCAGTCGCAGGGTCCAGTTTCTGAGGTGGCGAAAGGCGAGAAAATGACACGGAGAGAGAAAGCGAGAAAGACACAACGATGCTGAACCCTGAACACACGATTGAAGTACTTCCCAGTACTCTTTCGAAGATATTGAATTTGAAGGCTGAATCAGGGCTGCAGTGGAACCGCGTGGCGTCGCGTCTCCTTGATGACTGAGCCTGAAGTCCAGTCCGTCAACAACTGTGTACTTCTCAGGAAAATGTCTCCCGTGACAGGTGTGCTACCAAACAGGCTGCGTGCCTCCAACTCAAAAGCATATCTGGTGTTGATTGTGTCAGCACTGTTACCTTACCCAACCTCGTGTGTGAATGTTGAAATAGCATGAAATATTGCAGTGGGTTTTCTTTGATGTTTGTTTGATGGCAAATTATTTCAATAAATCCAAAGCAGGGTGAGTTTTGCAGCAGCTGCGGGCAAATGCATGGACATGAGCTGGAGGGACGTGCGAGCGTTAAGGTGCACTGTTCCATACGGCCATTGATAAGTGCAGCGGCCCTCATGCTTCAGTTGCACTTCCGAAGAGCGTGCCTGGCCACACTGTGAAGTATGTACACAACACAAACACACGCTCAGAAGTAGAAGTTTGCGTAGAAAGTTGTCCACCCAAACAATATTTTGTCTCAGTCTTTGGACAAAGGCTGGGACACAAAGATCAAGGGAACACCTTGTTTTCAGAACATTTCTGGAAAGCTTTACAGCATTGTGTCAACACACACATTACCAGATTAAAAAAAAACTCAGCAGATCAACAAATCCTTTTTCCAAATTCAAGCCCTTTAAAGCTACGGTAGCTCGTTTCGAAGGCAAAAGAAGTAATTAAATGTAACATTTAAAAAAAAATGTAGCATGAGTTTTTATCCATGTAGCACACATGCATGGGATTGATTGAGCCCTCTGGTACTGAGGGAACATTTCTGTGGCCCCTCACAGTCCTAACATTTGGCTGAAGCTAAAACTCGCGGGCTAGTTAAAACAGAATGAGTAAGTGCAGTTCTCACTTCTCACTCAACCTCAACCGGCAAACGAGAGCATGGCCTGACAACGTGAACGAAAGGACACAGAGGTGATGGCTATGACTGAAAACAAGAAGTCAAACCAGATTAAACAACAGCGCGACTTCTCCACCATCCTGAGCCGAGGGGGCTGAACGGAATGGACGGTGCAGTTCAGAAGGACACCTGGCTGCGGGGGAACTGGGGGAGTTCACTTTCATGTTAAGAAGACATGACTGGAGTTAAACACTGTTACTGTGAGATTTGAACGTGACTGATTGAAGGTGCCTCGATGTAGTTGGTGACTGTGCGCATTGTATGTGGATGCTCAGAGAAGAGGTTCATTTTAAATTGATCATCAGGGCGTTTTGTTCAAATTTGGACCTCCGGTGTTCATTCACACAGTCAATAAACTGCAAAAAGATGTTTATCTCCGTTTCTGAGCTCACCTTCTCACAGGTGGCGTCCCTCTCCTGCTGGTGGACTCTTTCGAGCTCGCTGCGACTTCGCTCCGCGTCGGAGCGGAGTCGTTCCAGCGACGATTCCTTGTCCAAGACGGCTCTTTGCTTTTCCTCCTCCTGGAGCTGGGCCATGTCAGCCAGCTGCTGCTTATGCTGGGCCCGGACCTGCTGCAGTTCCTCCTGTAGACGCGCCAGCTGGGCCTCCAAGTCTGAGATTGTCTGGACAAAGATGAAGAGATGCACAGTGGAATTTGTCAAATGACAATAGATGCTGGTGCTGGCAAGTTTTCCAAACAACTTTGGGAAAGATTTTACTTTCAGGCATTCACGGCGATGGGTTTGTGTTTTGTTACAAGAACATGGCTGTGGAAAAGGAAGAGGATTTTTCAGATATGCATTCCTTCTTTAAACAAAGAGGTGTGATATTTTGAGGAAGCCAGTGGTCTGATAAAGGGAGACAGCAAAGTGGTATGAAACGCCTGTACTGTTAATCTCCGAGGAGCCGTTTTACAAACATGCTTAAATGTTTGTGTTCCTTCGGTGTGGACGTGGGTGGGGGCTGCCGCGATGGCCTGACCCCTCTCCTGACCTCTCTCTTTTTGAACTGCTCAGCCTTGACTTTGCCCAGAAAAGCCCTTTAATAGTGCTGCCAGTGAGAGTCAACATTACATAGTAGGAATGCTAATAAGCACAACCCCATGGCCTCTGAAACAACCAGAAATACTCTGGACTGACATATGCAGGGAAGCTGCTGCTCAGGAGTTTGGGAGATGTCAAAGGGAAATGATAAGACTACGCTTCTGTCAAAACTTCCTCACACCACTGGGATGATGATGATGATGATTGTGAAAAGTCAAGGAAATGATGAAGAGGGGCTGAAAACTACAGCAATACTTTTCTGACTGCATCGTTCAGCCACAGAGATCATGCGACCGTTCACGACCGCTAAAGTCGTTCATGTATGGCTCCGTGCAGCAGTGAAAGACCCAATATAGGAAAAACTCTTCATCTCACAGGCAAAATATGACCAGCAAAATTACACACAATGAGCCAAAAGCATTGTAGTTAAGTGCAGCTAGCTCTGGGTTACGTTGCAGTGTTTCACACTTCCGTACCTGTATTGCATGTATTCCCTGGCTGTTGCACATCCTCATTACTCCCCTTGATTTACTTGGTTTTTTTTATTACTTTGCTTTGCACGGTTGGCTCAGCCCCGTGCCCCCCTCCCACCACCACCTCAAACGCCTGGGCATCCCAGGACAACGCCACGTTAAGGCAATCAGACAGAAAGTGTCTGAAGTCTTTTTTGGCGTGCACTGGGGAGAATCAAAGAGACTTCAAAGAAGTGTCACACACACACACACACACACACACAATAAAAAAAAACAGGCAGATGCCGCGGTTCTCTGCTATCTGCATCCCTCAAACCCACCGACTTGTGTACACACGCACAGTCACACGTGGTCGAGCTGTCACACACATACAACACGTTTTGGAAGAATGTGAGTTGTTGTTTTTTTTTTGAAAGTACATGTGATCCTCTACGCCCAATTCCTTGTCTTTCAACATTACCAGTTTTACTGCTCCACTTGTGTCTTCAAGGGCAGGCAGCTATTAGATCTGAGCCCTCCAGAGTCTTTAATGTATAATTCTCTCTTTAACAAATGTGGATGATCTGACTTCCCAAAAAAAAGAAAAAAAAAATCTTTTAATAAGTTAGAGTATAATCTTTCGGAACAGAAGCGTCGGCAATGACACTTCAGAAACTTCAGAGGCCAAAAGAGCATGTTTCCTTTGGAAGAGAGTGAGCGCAGCCCATTCGACAGGGCACAAGTTAGCATGCTGATGGGGAGCCTTGTGAAGAAGCAGCTCTCACCAACAATGGAGAAGTGTCACATGAAGCGCCGGGTCAAAACCGTGTCAGCTCGAGAAGACAAAAGACTGGCAGAGCAACGGCGAGCGAGCGAGCGCGACGGAAACGCTTCATGTGTTCAGTCAAGGAAAAAAGGAGCTGAAAGAGAAGATTAGGCCGTGAGATTTCATTAGCTACTGTAGATGTTTGTATTAGACGGCTGCTACAACTCTGCATGTGCAGGGAATTTATACCACTGGAAGGTAACAGCTTTGAAAGGAAACTTTTGACATGGTTTCAAAGAAGATTATCAAGCGTGTGCGACTACTCTTACATACATCAAATTAACTGATTTCTTCTTTCAAGCAATTTTTCCCTTCAATGCTTTTTCCATAATTTTACAAAACGTTACATTTTCAAAAGAATAAAAAAAGAGCAATCAGTTCTTTACATCTGCAATGAATTAATAGGATTCAACTGATGTGCTAAATAGGCAAAATGTTTGTAAATTCAAGTCGAATATTAATGAGAATTTTACAGTCAAAGTCTCTGTTGCGTTGCGGCACCGCAATTCATTCAAGTTGGTCCAGACTCATGTAATATGCGCAGTGCATTATGGGAACGCTTTTGCTGGAAAGAAGTGATTGCAGGATGTTAATAGCTCATTTCCATGTAGCTGTTTTCTCTGAGAGATTTTTTTCATGACAGTGTAGAAAAGTTCCACACTGAGCACGAACACAAACAAAGTGAAACTTGTTCGCACTATTTCTGTAAATGTTGCCTTTTTATGAAACCTTCAGCGGCAGCAACATGAGCCTGAAATGCGACACTCGAATTCCGACTGGTTTGATCTTCGAGCTGACACGCGGGTGTTGAAATCAAAAACACAAAATATCTTCTGTCTCTCCATGTTCAGAGAAGTAAACAAGCATGATGTCACAGCGGCCCTGATTCTTGACCTCGACAAATGTCAAACACACTTGATTTAAGAGACGTTTTTACATTGGGAGATTTGACGTTGGTGTCCTGGACGCTACAGAAAACCCAAGAGCATAAAAGTCTCCCCAGCCTGCGATTGTAACTGGCTCAGGCATAAAAAGAAAGTAACATGTTTTCACACCTCTGAAGAATTACCCCGGGGGGCGACAGGGCAAAACATTTCATAAAACAGATAACACTTCGCAACCACGGGTGTAACTTTGAACAAATATCGACGGTGTTTTCCTCTATTCCCCCATCCCATCCCTTCCTCTGGTGTCGAGTAAACCGTTTTGTTTTTAATTCACAGAGACACTAAAATGAAACAGAAACATAATGACCGCATCCTCCTGAGCTCTGAAATGCCTTCAAGTTTTGTTTGAAACAATTTTACAGTAACACAGTTTGCGGAAATATTTGGCGCTTACTTACTGCATGGATCTCAATAGGTGTGTTTGTGAAATCAATATATGTCTGTAGTCACGAGGTGCACCGGGAGCAACAGAACATAAAGTAGTACTTGTTTACTGTTTACTTTTGATGCCTTTGCATCAATTCATTCTGTACTTTACAAGTTTTTTAATTAATTAGCTTTTTATCTTTGATTTGATTTGTTGCAGTGATGTATATTGAAAAAAAATACTACTTTAATTACGTCTTCTGACAACTCATTACCTACTTCATGTGATCATTGTAGCTGTTCAGGAGTACATTTTGTTCCCGTGAAAACAAACGTGTTGATATGTAAAACACACTTGTCTTCCACTGATGGAAACATTACGGCCATAAAGACACAAAACATGAGATAAGCAAACCCTGAGTTCCTCTGAGGGTGAACAACGTATTCACTCTGACATTAAATAAAGAAAACATAATCGTATAATTATTCGATATATTATTGCAACGTGCAAATGACTTTCTGTTGTCAGCTGGATGATAAAATGCATCTGGCTGAAACCCAAGACGTGATGTATGCACATACTAAACGGCTTCACGGTTTGAAAGGAAACATGTTGTAACACATCACAGAGCATCAGGATTTACTGATGACTTCAGCCATGATCAATAGTTCTCTGTCAGGTGGGGGAGGGGGGGAGTATCAGCTGAGCTGCACCACAAGCACGTCGGAGCACACGACAGGACGTGATAAGATCATTTAAGGCATCACACACACAGTGACACGCCGGCCCAGTGGGTTACTCCTTCACTCCTGTAATCACCGAGTAACAAAACAAGACTCGCTCGACGATACTCGGGGACCAATCAGTGGGTAAGTGACAGCACACGAGCGCTGGGACAATCGATGTGCACCCTGGTCTATCTGTCGGGCGTGTTCTCTTCATCTCGGCTTTGACGTACTCTGTCATCACCCTCTTCATTTGACTCATTTTAATCACGTACTCGGAATTGAAATGCTTTGAAAAATTGACAGCATCATTATTTAGTCCATCGCGGCCCAGAAGAAAGACCTCACAAGATTCTCGCGCTCTGCCATGCCGTTTGAAGTCCAGATGGTGTGTACGTTCCTTTAGAAAAAGACATAATTATTCAGGAAAATAATACCCATAAAATGAGTTTCTAGGTGGAGCTGCTGGAGAAGAAATATGAATGACGTGTTTTGCACAGAACAAACAAATTTTGATGTTTGCAAAAAAAAAACAAGCCTTCAAATTAATTTCTAATGCTGGCCCTAGTTTTTGAAGTCAAACTCTTACTGATGTTTAACAATTAAAAAAAAGCCTCACAGACACAGAACTCCGAGCGCTGGGAACAATAGCGCGCAGAAATGCATTGGATTGTTTTTTGGCACGTAACACAATCAATCTTTATATTCTTGAAAAATGTTGTTTTGGAAGATAAGACAGATTTATTGTGTAGAAGCTGCACAATAAAGACTCGTTTCTGAAACATTCCCATGGAAAAAAGAACGCGGGTTTAAACAACAGAAACGGCTTTGATCTCGGCTTTGCTCGGACTTTTAGTAACTCAGTGAGAAATATAGCTTCTTTTTCGCAATGTTAAATATAGTTTCAACACTCCATGGGTGTGTGTTTAGGAGTACAAGGCTGGAGAAATAAACTGGAAAGGCCGTGACATGAGAGCTTGGGCACGTTGGAGGGTATGCTGGTGATGGATCCCCCCCAAAAACAGCCTACAAAACTACTGTGTCCTCTGGGGGGCATTGATCAGCTAACACAACAACACACAACTGGCTGCGGGCAAACGCCTTTCCAAAGCGGGATATTCCATCATCTTGGACTCACAGCCGACGGAAGCTTCCTTTCACGTTTCGGTATTTTCAACAAACGGCCAAGAAATAGATCGTTCTTCAGAGAGCACGGCAGCAACGCACGGGTGCACTGGGCTCAGAATTGTGACTTAATCCTCCGAATTGGGACCATGCCAACTACATACCAGGCCCCGAACCAAAACGCTTATGTCTCATTCTTTTATATAAGATACTCAAAACATGCAACATGCACAATCACACGAAAAATATATATAGCCTAACACAGGAAAGATGACAGATGTCACGGGAAAAGAAGCTGTGTGCACAATGCAGTAAGGCTTCTATAATCCGTGGTGGTTTAAGCTCAGTAAACTCAGGTGGGCTGAGGACAACTCGTCCCTGTGTGAGCTTTCTTTTGCTCCTCTTTCCAGCTGCTGCCACCACTCATTGGTTCTCCCTCTCGAACACAAGCCAAGTGTCAGGAATGCTATTTATTCGTGTCCCACCACATCAAGTGAAAGACTGCGTATTACTCATCCTGACAGTGTGGCACTGACATTAGCTTTGCCAACTCTGGAGCTGCATCTGTCCCTCCGCCGATTCCAGGGAGAGTGAGAGGCTGCGAAGGGAGCCCGGACAAAAAGGCACAAAAACAAAACCGAGTTGGACTCGAGAGCCACAGCGGGAATCTGCGTCGTCTGTGACAGACTTGTCGCTTGATGATAATACCATTGTCCGTTTGACTTATGTGGTGGGAGCGCATTGTCCCGTTGGGGTGTGGAACCTCACAGACCCCGATCAGACAAGTGAGTGTTAACAGCGTGTGCTGTGAAAAGCTCCCCGCAAATCCTACCAGCACCCGCTGGATTTTTCCACAAGTTCCACAGCTCAGATTTATTTGTTAAAAAGAGGCCCGTGAAGTGCAACATTATGAGTGTAGCGCTGTCAGTGTGACGGATACACACTTCCCGAAGGGGTACACAACTTCATGAATGCATCAGTGTTTAATAAGGACGGGCTTCGCCCACCAATAGGGAAGAAAAGGAATCCTCATTTTTTTATACATATCTGCTGCAGGTCTGTCAGCTTCTTGTCCTTTAAACAGCACATTGATGTAGGCGTCCTCACGCAGGAAGTCACACCAGCTCACGTCCCTATCAGTCCCAGACAACCCACAATGTTGTGCTCCATCTTTTTTCCAAGGCCTGGGCCAGCGATCTTGATTTCTGCCGCTGTAACATCTGACATCAGACGGGCATCTGATCTCTGCTTAAAATGCTGCACGAGCAAAACAGGAACTGAGAATACGAAATGAGGACCGGGAAGTTTGTTTTCTGTCACCCCCGGGGACTCGGAGACTCTGTCAAACCACGTGTCACTTTGACACCAGCAGGGCGGCGTGTTATTAGCGGAAAAAATGTCCTGTGGTGACGGCACCCCCCCTGAAAACCAAATCACATCCCAGCTGGTGCCATCAGAGCTCTGGAAGACATCCTCCAAAAACAGAAGAGAAGAAGATAGTGAAGATACTTTTGAGCAATGAAAAGCTGAAGAAAAAAAGTGAATCCCTCATCATTGGACGCAGTTTCTGTAAATTAAAGATGATTCAGACTGCCAATAAAAATCTCCAAAAATGGGAAAGTGCTTTTGGGCTGCGAAATGACTTTTTTTTTAAATGAAGGACTCGATTTGTCATTTCCATTGTGGCTCCGTTCAGATTCTGGTGGGGTATTTTTTTAAACTACTAGAATCACAAAAATGTAACACCCCAGAAAAGCTGTTAGGACCTGACAAACAGAAGAGGCTCCTACGTCATCAAATATCGCTGTGATTTACGGACGACAAGCTTTCAGTGGTGGGTATAATCGATCTTATTCGTAAATGAATTATGGTTTTTTTTTTGGTCAAAGTGACATAAAACAGGCGGCGGCAAGTTCAGGTTTCTTCGCATTTCAGTCGTTAGCGATTTTGTGCGTATATTCGCGGTGACGCGGCGATGTACGTCCGCTTGGACTGCTACCACCGGCTACAGGCTAGTAAACAAAATTCTCTGCATGCTGACAATGTTCATTTCATGAGGACGCCTGAAGAGTCAAACACATCCACAGTTGGAGGCTGGTTAGTCAAATGGCTTCCAACAGAGCGCCAATCCAGCGCAGGCTGGCGAGGACAGAGTGTGAGGGGTGAGAGAAGAAGCCATGCTGCTTTGGCTAAATGGTAGCAGAATAGCCTCTCAGGGTCAGAGATATGCATTGATACGGACCCCGAATGTCGTGGACGCCTTGTGGCGCACTGTGCAGAAAAAAAGAGAATAGCCGCCGTGTTCCGGAGGGAGCTCGCTACCTGTGGTGAAAAGAGAATAAACAGGCAAAAGGACACTTTGGCGGGAGTGAGGCGCCTCACAGGGCGTTCACAACTGTACAGCGGGAAATAAAACAGCCCGGTGCTGTTCGAATAAAAGCTCGGCTTCTGGATTTTTGATATCACTTGAACCTCGCCGCGATTAACCAAAAAAAAAAACTATTTTGGAAACCGCCGAAAAACCTTCGAAGTTAAGTTTGGGAATTTTTCTCGCTCTTTTTTCTTTTTTTTATACTATTTCGGAAGTGCGTACTTGTCTCCCCCCTAAAAAAGCTGCTATCGAACATTAGCATTTATTTCAGGAATCTTTTTTTAAAGAAACTGCAATAAGTGTATTGCAATCCGAAAAATTATTCACACTCAACGTCAGGATCCGTCTTACTTCAAGTTTGAAAAAAAAAGAAAAAAAAAGTCTCAACCCGCTGTGCTTTTGAAACCCCAGGAAAACGTCAATGGGCAACACACAAAATGGTTGTCCGCGGGAGAGCGATGGGTCAGCATGTGTGCGCGGACGTGGATCAGTGGAGACCCCCTACCTGGGCATCGCGCTTCCTCCACTCCTGGGTGTGCTGCTGGTGCTGTTGCAGGGCGGCCCTGGCCTGACTCTCCAGGCTGCTCACCTCCTGCTGGCGCTGCTGGACCAGGCTGTCCTTTTCCGCGCTGTGCTGCTGTTGTAGCCGCGTCTTCTCCTGCTCGTGCTGCATGCACTGCTCAGCCATCTGATTGGACAAGCAGGCAAAGAGAGACTTCATCAGCCAACACACACTCAGAGCAACCCTGTCGTCATGACAACTTGTCCATCCACCTATCCATCCATCTTTTCTTCGTCCCGTTCCGTCGACCCCCTTCCCTCCACCTAGAACACCCGTGCGCCAATCCCGTTTGGCGAGATTGGTCGCGAAGCGGGGGGGAGGGGGTCGGGAAACAGACGGGAAAACTTTCTCCGCTTCTTCACGTCGGCAGAGTAAGACATGATGTGATGTGTTTACATCTGGCGCGATCCCCCGCCCTCCTCCCACTTGTGCCGCCAATTGTCGGACCGGTCCTCAAACGTCCCGCTCCTCTCTCTCTTCAAGCCTGTCCCCCTCGCCTTATTCGGGGATCGGCAAATAATAGAGCAGTTAGTTTGGGCTATGCGTGCAAGCTGGTAGGGGTTAGCCATCTGGCTGCAGTAACTACCCAGTGCCCCATGCTATGCGCCTGACAGCATGTGAAAATCGGCTTAGGCGATGACTATGATGATCATTAGAAACCCCAATTGAGGAAAAAAAGAAAAAACCCCAAAGAAAGCCGAGACGGAGGAGAACGACAACTTTGAGCGGCACTGCGAGGGAATTCAAAACTTTCCCGGACTTTTTCCGTTCACAATAATTGTCTTTGGCTTGATTAGACAGACTTGAAATTCAAGTCTACATAATCAATATCACTTTGTCGGATGGCAAATTTATCATCACTACGATGCTTCGGCATCAGTTGTGAGGCAGGACTTTACGCTGCTGGTGGGTAATAACTGAATAGCATGGATATTAATGCAGCATTCAACAGGAAGGCTGAGAGAGGGTCTAAACATTCCTCAGAACGCTGCCCGTTATAACCAACAGCACACAATACAGTACCAAAAAAATAAAAACACTTCTAATGGGACACAAAGTCCCAATTTTTCAGGGCTTAATCATCCTGTCAGCTGAAGCAAGTCTGTATTCTCGCTGGGCTGTAAGCGGAGTCACCTGCTGAGAGGTGAGCCTTGCCAGTGAAGCTCCCAGCCACAAGCCCCCAAGCCTTTCCCAGGCTCTGTTCCGTTCCCACTCCCCCATGGCGGGGGGACAAGTGACCCCCACACCATCCCACCGTGCGGGCCCAGCCGGAGCCATGAAAGGACAGCAGGGGCCTGGGGCCCGTTTGCCTCCCTGCTTTGAAGCTAATCCTCTGCACATTGTGCATGACGGCACCCTACCTGGTCCGGCAGAGAAGCGGAGATCAGCAGCCCCAGTGCCCGGTGCCTGCTCAATCCACGGGCCTATCTTCCAATGCTGCGTGCTATTCAGAGCAGGTGATGAATGAGGGGCTATCTACAGGAAGCCGGATTCCGTCCCCGACACCACCGAGAGGGAGGCCACAATGGACACTTCATTTTGGGGGCCAAGAATTTACTCTCCAGCTTTTGAGAGAGCTTTTTAAAATACGCCCGCAGAATCAGCAATGAATGAGCGGATAAAAAAATATTGTTTCTCAACGGCTCAGTTGATGGCACGGCCGAAACGGACGTTGCGGACGCGGAAACTTTACAAAAACCCCAACGTATCCTTCAAACAAGAAAACGGGGAAGTGCCACTCCAAATATGGGCAACGTCTTCCACATGCTACCACTGGTGATGTTGATGATTCCTACAGCAAACTCCTCAGACAGGCATTTGGACCGACTCTTCCCTTCTCGGACATAACGGAGTCAGATCAGATCCACGGCCAGAATGCCTGTCCCGCCGGGGCAGTCGGATTCACGCCGCGGCACAAGTTACAGCTGATGGACTGATAAGCCGGCAGTTGCTTCAAGAACTCCCCAGCAGGACAGCGGGACATGCGGTAACAAAAATTGGGGGAGGACGTCCTGGCTCACTGTTCGTTCCCGTTTAGAGTCTCGGGGCGACGGGGGGGCTTTTGGAGGAAAGAGGCTATCTGAGGTGAAAGGAGGATAAAGAAATGGGCACGGTAGATCCATTGTGGGAAAATCACAAAAAGAAAAAAACACACGGAGAGCAGAGGAGATGACAGAGAGCAGCAAGGAGCCTGGTTGTGACATCACGTAGCGCCACAGTGCAGTGGAGGATGCTGGGTGCTGCGGTTCTTAAAGGGACCGGCATGGCGCTTATGAGGGAAGCCTGCGTTGGTTACAGCACAGCTTGGTGCCATAGATACAGAGCTGGTCGGGTGTTACTGCACAGCATGACTCCTGTCAGCCCGGGCTGACAGGGTGGTGTGTGTGCGTGGGTGTGTGTGTATGCGCGCTTTACACACATTGAGGCAGGACAGTGAGGTAATGGGCTTCTTTCAACCCCAGGGGGGAAATCTGAAATGTTTGGGAAGGCGGAGGAAAGAGGAGGGTGTGGAGGAGGGCAGAACAGAAGGCCCGTCTGGTCTCAGCAGGGGAGGCTGGGCTGCGTCTGAGACTGGAGAGAGGGACGGAAAAAAAGACAAACACCTTCTTCCTCACTGTGGGGTTAGAACTACAAATGACCAGCAAGCGCCAGCAAGCGCCAGCAAGCGCCAGCAAGTGGAGAAAGCGGGACGATTTCATCTGCGCGAAAAATACATTCCCTCCCCTCGTGTTTTGCAACAACACTTTTTTCAGGCGATGCTCGCATTCAAAGGCTTAAGAATGAAGCTGTTGGAGATTTCTCGCAACTGTCGAGCTCATGACTCGGAGCCAGCTATTTGACCTCGCTGCAGCTCGCTCGCTTCAAGAGGAAAACTTGTGTTAGGAACCACAACATCCGGCTGCCTTCAGGGTCAGCTGGCAAACAACTCCTTCATACACGACTCTTTCCTTTAAGTCTCACTGAAGCTGCCCGTGAGCCAAGGCTCTGTGGCGAGAGTCCGATTGGTCCACCTCAACTCCTCCGGTCTCACAACACGGGTCGCTCTTGAGCGAGAACAAGCCGCACACAAAGAAATCAGAGCTCAACTAATGCGTGAAACGAGTCTCTATAATATGCATGCAACATTAAACGGCCTCGCTCGCATTGGCTTGTGCAGAAACGCACGTCTTCGTGTGCATACTGATACGCGTTCCCACCCTTTTTTCGCACCTTTTTGTGTAGTTAATGTCAACAGCTCTCATATCAGCATCATCACAGAGACGGGTCTATTGTCTTTACGCATTTTTATCTTTAAGACAAAAGCCTTCCTGATGTGATGCTCGCCCTGTGTGGTTGTCTTCAACTGTCATCCGCACCCCCGCTTAGCGTAGCAGCGGGCGATAATCATCACTTGAATATTTTTTTTCCACGAATCTTTGATCGCTTACCTGTTTTTCATGTGAGATGGAATCTGTGATTCCTCAGAACAACACCAGTGTAGCTGGCACCAGAAACCACAGATAAATCCACACATTTACCGCATCATCACACACGAGGAAAAGCGTCTTTTAGCTTCCAATACGATCTGCTTTTCTTTTTTTTTGGTGGTTTTACCAACATTGTCTTGTTTTGTTCTTAAAAGAATTTCCTTCATAAGTATTTCATTGCAGTGTCTTCTGAAAGAAATTCACCTCTATATTTTCGTAGCAAATTGCTCAGCCATGTAGAAAATCAGCAATGGACAACAGTTTTTCCACTGGCTGGATAAAACACCAGCCTGATCTCCTCCACTAACCACAGCACACAGTAAAATTACACGCCGCAGGAACTCCATCTGTCCTGGAATTGAGTGTTAACATGCCTGTTAACGCTCAGGTCCAGTGTTTGTTTCTTGAGAGAGGACAATCATCTTGTGGATACAGATGTGTAATAGAGATTTAACTGCAGTTAAAACAGGACACTAACAGCAGGAAAAACAGACAGACGGAGGGACATGCGACCCAGCTGATTATTTCGTGGGAGCACATTACTGAAGGGATTCAAAAAGCGGTTCTATTTCCTTTAAAGGCAAAGGTGATGTGGAGTGGTACGTCCTTCACACTATCTGACTGTACTGTTTCCTTTTTGAGATACTGCTTTCAGAGGCTGTGGCCTGTTTACGTTATGTCATTTTGGAGTCACGGGTGAACTTCTGGCCTCTAATCTCCTCTGGCAAAGGTAAAGGACAGCCTGTGTTGTGGTTTTTACACATTAATTAACCCAATCTCCCTCGCAGATTTCATTTACAAGGTTTTCTCTGATTCCAAGGCGCTGCCATTTAATATTTTTTCTTTTGTGTCTCACAAAACAATCATGTCCTGACAGTATTATGGCCGAGCCACAATGGAAGAATAAATTACAATCACCACCTCCAATAAAATCTATTTTCTGGTCTAATTGAATCTGCAGTCTGCCTATCAACACGCAAGATTTCAATGGCTTGCGAAAGTGGTTTCTCAACTCTTAATTGAAGAAGAGTGACGCAGATGGGATGATAAGGGCGCTGTGCGTCTCGTATGCAGATTGCATTACTTTTCAATTGGCAATGTTTAAGATATTTATTGAGCTTAATCTAAAGCGTGTCCCTTATCATGAGAAATTAATCAGGCATAACAGATGGAAAGGAATAACAAGACGATTCCAAAATGGTTGCCGGTCCCGTGGCTGCTTGCAACAGGCCAACTGTTCACTGATAATAAAGTAAAGATAACAATGGGGAGATGATGATGATGATGGTGATGACGACGATGGAGGCAAGAAAGGAAATCGCACCCGCGGCTATAATAAGAGCAGGAAAGCAAAAAGCGCCGCATAAACTGAGACACAAACAGATAAACACAGGAGAGGCACATAGGCAGAACGTCACACACTCAGACGGACCTGCTGCTCGTATTTCTTCTGAAGCGCATCAAGTTGCTGGGAGAACTCTTTGGCCTGCTTCTCCCGGAGGGACTTGGAGCGGGTCAGGTCCTCCTCGACCTTCTCCATCTGGAGGTAGGGCAAAAAAAAAAAAAAAAAAAAAAAAAAGACCACCATGGCCAATAGCTCACAATAGCCTCCGTTTGAGATTTGTCAGTGGCTGTTTTTCTACAACCTCAGGCGCTATTCCCACCGGTTTAATTTTAACCTCTCTGTGCCCTCTTGTGTACAAGTGCTTCAGGCAATAACACAAATCACTTATGCCGGAGCTTTTGTGCTCACCATAGGATGCATGTTTGCGGTAATATTCTGGGAGTCACTCAGCTGAGGCGAACGGATAAATCTATATACGATAACAAGACAGTGATGCAGATTCCACCGTTCATGCTCAAATAGCTTCACTTTTTTTCTGTGTTTTTTTTTTTGTTGCGAGAGGAGGGCACCATGTCAGCCATAAACCAAACGAGACGATGTGATTGTTTGTTTGAGTTACGACCAATATTTTGTGCACTACGTTGTTAGGATTATTGAGGAGTGTGTGCGTGCGTGTGCATGCGCGTGTGGCGGTGTCGGGGGTAATTCATGCAAGAGTGATGGGTGAAGGTGAAACAGTGTGCTCAGGATCTTGTGCGCGTCTATTTTGACATCTGTGTGCATGTGTGCTGAATTACAGTTGGGGGGAGGCTGAATAAGTGGCTCAGAGTAGTTCACTGCCAGAGCATATTCATTTCAAAGCCAACTCTGAGGCAGACACCAGGGGAAGTGAGAGCACGGAGGCTTACTGGCTAATCTGGTCAGAGTGCGGGCTGGAAGCAACACAGAATTCTTAATGCGGCGGGTGCAAGTTTGTTTAAAAAAATTTAAAAAAGGGGGGGGGACTAATTAGTGACTGCAACGACCGAAACACTTCCTCGATGTCTACGTCTGGGTGTGAGGAAAAAGACGTGGCACAGAAGAAGAAGAAGAGTGCGCGTTTATGTCTGGAGATGGAATGTTTAGCATCCCGAGGTCAAGCTGACCTCCTCTTTGTGCGATTTTCAGCCTCACACCTGGGTGCAGTCCCTCTTACACTTGAATGTCGAGCATGATCCTCTTGTCCTCTTCCACATGGATGCCCCAGATGCAGTCCTGGCCCTTGTCGTAGGCCTCGGGCCAATTAGGAGAGAGCACCACCCCAGCAGAGTCTGTCATTTCTCCACTACAGACAGCTGCAAAAAACACAAATGGATGATACTGAGAAACTGGAGGGTTTGGAGAAAAAAGGGGGGAAAAAACAGAACATTGAGGCAACTGATGAGAATATTAATTACACTGCAAGGTAAGCTAACAGATTGCAAACGTAAAATAGCGCTGTGTGTTTCGATCATATATAATCGATCAATAAAAAACTTTTCCTACTCATGCTTGATGGTAAAAACCGAAGTTGACTGTTCATAGTCCTCTTTGTACTTTGTGTACCTATCATACACCATCTCCCCAACGCAAGCAAATAAAAACAAAATGCAGTAAGACCTTCGCTAACTGTGGCGAAGGAGCGCTACTGACACATGGAGAAGCATCATTGAAATAAAGGTTTTTTTTCTATTTTCATTGGTAATTGCAAAACTCTCCCTCAATGTTTGTAATAGGCCCATAAAATATAACCATCGCTTGAATGACGGTAGCTTGTTCACAGATCAACAATGGCCGTAAAAAGCCAACTGAAGAAAAAAACTGAAACCTTGACTGAGGGCTGACTGGAAGTAACAGCACCTTATCACCGACATTCGAGCCCACAGAAAGTCACACTGGCTTGACATAATGTAGCTCTGACTACTTAGTGACTTCATAGTATGGGACCACAGCCTTAATGCCAGATGAAACACAGCAGAAATTGAGTGGGCAAGCTCCTTGGCGTGATCCTTGTAAAACTGCACACCAACACAGAAACACTTGGTGACCGTGACCCACGAGAGCAGAAATTAAATTTCCCACATATCTAGCTTTACTAGAGAGCTTTTCAATTCCATTCCGCGGCAGAATGACCATGGAGCCATTAAAGACCCGCGGTAAGGTCAGCGTGTTGTGTTTGTGTGTACGCGGCAGGAGTGCCGCCAAGAAGAGAGGGAGAGGGCTCAATGTTAAACCGCTATTAAATACGATGCATAGTCTGCGCACTTTGACAGTGTTCATCTTGGGCCAGCCATTGTGCGCCTTTAATCTCCGGCACTCGTGAAATCTGCCCTGCAAGCACGCATATCAAAGTAAATCACTGTTATAATTTGGAGAGGAAATGTATCACGGATCAGAGGAAAAGAGCTTAGGAAGATCTAGTTAACTGCCAGTGGTACTTTTAATAGTTTGAACAAAAAGAACTTTAGCAACCCCTGCAACGATCAAGCAGACAGTGTAATCCTTGGGGTCCTTGGGTCAGTCATATCTGACTCTGTGTATTTTTTTTTTTCCAGCTCTGGCGGAAACACTCCTTTAAAAAAAAAGAGATTCAATTCGCCACAATTGCTGGGATAGAAGGAAATTGGTTGACTCACCTCTGCAGGCTGGTTCGGTCTCATTCCATTGTGGGTTTTCTGCATCCACACACTCGATCACCACGGAACCTTGCTCCAGGGTGTAGCCGGGGTCACAGGAGAATTCAACCACTGCGCCCACGGCGTAGGTGGAGTCGCTGCTGCTGAAGTTACCGTATTTTACGAACGGTTCGTAACACATTCCCTTGGCGAAAGCTGCGAAACAGGGAGCGTACGACGGTAAATCTAAGTGACCAGGGGGAGACCGGGGACACCAGTTGGTGTGTTGCTGGCTTGCCTTCGTATCTGATAGCTGCGCCGGTGGACGTCATGGTGCCGTCCGTGGTGAACTCCACGAACAGATGACGCCCGGTGCTGAGCACACCCTCGTTGGGCAGGTATTCCACCTCGTAGGAGTCGTAGACCGGGGGAGAGTCAATGTTGTTGCCGTTTTTAATGAGCAACCTGAAAATAATAGGAAAAAAACCCAGCGTGGATAGAGAAGGAGGACAGATTAAAATAGATGTAAATGAGCCTTGAAAGGTAAGAGAGGAGTGAGAGAGGGAGAGGGGAAAAAAAACAAGTTACAAGCTACCTGAGAGCTGCTCACTGTTCCAGTTGTGGCTGTAATAACTTTGTGATAACATTCTACACTCTGTAATGAGGTGAATGGCCATGCATGACAATGGCCGTATGGCTCAGTAGTTACAGAAGGGAAGTGTAATGCAATTGCAGTCTCCAATCTTTCACTGCCCTCAAATTCGTTCGATTCATTTGCCGCTGCCCCCCCCTACCCCACCCCCACCCAAAAAAAAAAAACCCTCCAAGAGGATTATAATGATGAAAGGTTCTTTTAAATTCACCTGTCACTCCCTAACGATTTGGTCATTTATAGCCCTTAAAAGCCTTAATGTTCAATTCAAAGGGGAACCATCTCTCGGAGAGCGAGGAGGAAACTGAAGGCCCAAAAATGTCCATGTGAGCGTTCATTCAATACCGCTGTGTTTTTTTTTTTTTTTTGCTTGTGCGCAGTGTTCATGAATCACCTGTCATCGTCCTCCGCCAGAGCCACCTTCTCAAAGTGGATGTGAAGCCGTTGGCCTTCGGGGGCTTCCAGGACCCAGTGGCAGGTCAGATTGTTGCTGTAGTTGCCGGGGAAACCAGGAGAGACGATGCGGCCATAGGTGGCATTTTTTATCATCCCCCCACAGGATGCTATATGGGAGGGGGGGGGGGAAGGGGAGGGAGAGGATGAGATGAAGAGGACAAAAGAGTTGGATAGCAAAAGTAGATGAGAAATGTAATGACACCAACTGTGGTGGTGATGGTCATGGGGGTGGGATGGGGAGTGGGTGATTTTTTTTTTCTTTCGGAGAAAAGTCCCCTGTCTGAGCAAAGATTGCATCAATATCCCATGGACCTTGGCTGGGCTGCGCGAGGCAGCTCTCCCGGGTGTAAGAGTGTGTGATTGTTTGTGAAGAGAGCAGCTAAACGGCGGCAGTATCAGTGCGGAGCAGCTGCAGGCGGGCGCAGTGAAAAGGCTGCGAGAGGCAGATGAGCTTTTACCAGTAGGAGAAGAATAGTCATGTGCGCCCGTTTCTAATTAAGGCGGCCAGGTCCAACGGCCTTGTTTGTCCCGTCTCCAAAGACCTGCTCCCCGCGCCGCTAATCGCATGCAAACACACTTATTTGGCCTCCGAGTGCAACTAATCAACTCGGTGGGAGACAACCTGGTGAAAGCTTTTGTTAATCAAAATCACCTGTTCTCTCAAGGAGACCTGAAGCAACTTTATTTTTTTCCCATTTTGCAAAGATTTATTTTGCCCAGGATTTTTTTTTGGGGGGGGGGGGATAATTTTCCACCAAGTAATGGCCTCTCAAATGTAATTAGAATCAAAAGTTAATTAATAGAATTGTTGGGGGAGAGGTGATTATGAACTGAATTGCAGGTGTTACTTTTTAAAGTCCTTGAAGATACTCTTGTATAAAAACAGCTCAGAATCATCTTTAGGTGAAAATTCTATCGTCTGCAGTCAAAAGTCCTCCACACATGTTTAATAAAAAGAAAAAAAACCCTTAGAAAATAATGTAGTATGTATGCCAGACCTGTAGGTGGCAGTGTAATGTGCCACAAAACAGAAGAAGTAAGAGAACCAATGTAAACAAAATGAACACATCAGAGGAGTTTGTGGGTTGAGGGGGAGGTTAGTGCATGGCGCTCTTTCACATGCACCAAAAAAACCCTTTTAACGGCATTTCTGAAGTTTCTGTAAACATGTCAAAATCAACTCTAATGAAAGTATTGTTTTATACTCCTATTCATCAGATTGTTTTGGGCATGCTTTCATGCAAACATGAAACCCCAGGGTGTGCTTTTCCAGATTTATCAACTCGGGGAAAATCTTTAGCAGATGCTCTTCTGTGTGTCTGTCCTCTTTGTGTCTGCAGACGAGTGTTGGGAGGTGAAGGTGGAGATCCTCCCCATTGTCCTGAAATCCACCAAGATGTTGGTGAACGTGCCTCTCGAGCAGCCAGGCTGCCTTACCCACACATCTGGGCTCCTTCCCACTCCAGTAGGGCGTGGTCGCATTGCGACAAGTGAGCATTTTGGGCCCCTGCAACTTGTACCCAGTGGAGCAACGGAAGTAGGCTTCCCCGCCGGCATGGAGGTGCGTCACCGAAACCTCTCCACTGGCGGGCTCTTTGGGGAACGTGCAGCTCAACACGAAGGCTGGGGAGAAAAAGGAGGAGGGAGAGAGAGAGAGAGAGAAACGGAGTTGCTGTCATGAATTTACCCCGTCATATTTCTGGCATCTCCCTGACTTGTAATTAGCCCAAAATGTGAAAAGACTGTCAAGCATAACAGTATAAAAGTATCTATGTAGCGAGTAGTTATTTGAAAAACACAAGTGCCAGTTTGCTTTTGTTAGTGATGTAAAAAAAGAAAAGGAAGTTCCAAATGTGGCTATTTTTCCCCGTGACCTGCCCGCTTCTCATCAGCACGTTAGTGATTAGCAAGAGAAGCTTTAAAAACTCAAAGCATGTTTATGCAGTAATGAAATGTAATTATATCCGGGCTAAGTTAATGAGATAATTACCACTTCTGTAATCACAGTGCAAATAACAACAACTCCTGCATGTCCCGTTGATGAAACACCGTATAAAGGGACCCCCGCTCGCTCCAACTTGCTGGCGTTTATTTCGCCACAAGAAGTTTGCCGCCGCGCATTTCACCGCAGCTCGACGTTTTTGTATTTGCCCATTCATGGTCCAGCCGGGCACAAAAGTCTAATTCTGGCCAAAAACTGCCAACAATGTTAACCGGCTCCACAACATAATCCTCTGTGTCCTGCATTGTGTCGAACCCCTGCTGTGTTGTTTCATTGTTGACTGTGTTGTCTCGCCTCCAAACCACTGCTGAGCACACATACATATTTAGATATGGGTGGGGTGGGGTGAGGGGCAGGGGGGGGGGGGCTGTTTTGCCTCCGTCCTCTCCCCTTCTGTCCCTCGCAGACGCACGCACAATTACGCGTGCTTCAATAAACCACCTTCAGCTCTGTTTATATACGCTCCCGTCTCCTAATTGCAGTTTACCAGCACTTGCCGTATGCAAATGCGCTCACCGCGTGGTTTTTTTTTCTGCAGCGCGCTCATTAACGCCGCCGCGTGGCCTCGCCACAGAGATACGTTGACAAATAGAAGTGCTTGCCGATCAGTCGAACATCAGAGAGCGCGTGCGTAACGTGATAGCGGAGAGGAGGAATGACCCAGGCGGCGGCGGTTGTCAAAGAGGTGCGCTCGCGGCGGGGGTAAGATCAATGTTCCCACGGACTCGCTCCGCATTGTTGTCCTGTCTCAGTTTTTTTTTTTTCTTTCGAATGGATGTCGCAGGACGGGATTGGAGTTCCCATGGATAATGAAGTTCGCTAACCAAGTCTTTAATGGATGCTATTAAACAACCTTCTCTTCCTGTCTAATAACCACACTGTTCTACCTCATTAGTGCAGCCACTTTAATGGTCCAACTAAAACTTCTAAACTTCTGGAAATGCGCGAGCAACAAGAGCGGGCGATGTAATTGGACCCGCAATAGCTCGTGTTACAACAACATGATTGTGCGGCCACAAAAATACTTTTTTTCCCCCCTTTTCCTTAAAAAAAAGCTCCAACTTTGCTGAAACCTTGCGAGTTGTTTGTTGTGTTTGAGCCTAATGGAGCTGATACAGAGCCTATTTGCGTGCTAATAGAAGAGGAACACAATAAAGGAAAAGAGGTCAGCTGGAAGACCTGAATCTGTGAGCAGAGCAAATTTGCCGTCTTAAAAGCAATTAGGATCATAATTGGGCCCGAGCCATGTAGTGTAAACACCTTAATCTTCTTATGATAATATGATTAAGAGTTGGGTGTTTGCAGAATTTAGATGTGCGTCGCTTCCTGCTTCAGGATCCACAACTGTTCGAACGATACATTTTTCTTTAAACGCTGCTCGATGGGCTTCTGCAACTAAATCTAAGAATTAATTAAAGATGGCATCCCATCAAGAAAATTGAAGGTAACGCTCACCAAGTAAATTGAGACACGGCAAAAAAAAGGGATTTATTTTAATCTGGTTAGGCGATAATACATTTGATCCAATCGAAATAAATCCAATCGGATAAAGGAAACATCAACTGCGATATATTGACACACAGAGGAGCTTAATGACTGGCCTCTTAGCATTGTTTCTCCCCCCACCCCCCCACCCCACCCACCCAGTTCCACCCCCGCTCGATCACCAGCCACGTGCGGGGAAGCGAAACGAGACACTTGAGAGACAAGGTTGTGATGTTTGGCTGCGAATGCAGAGGGAGCAGTAAAGAGCGCAGGGAGATTAGACACCGCGCGGCGGGCTGGATTAGTGCTCGCACTTGCAGACGAGAAAGAAACACCACTTTGGGGATGTTTGCCGGTGCTACCTGGAAGCCCCGAAAATGCCATTCTATCAATCTTCGAACTGGGCCTCGTGGGGGAAAAAACAGCCCTAAATGCGTAACGGCCATAAAGGTTTGTGAAAGTACCGACTTATGTTTTTCTTTTTACACAAGCCACTGGTTACAGCCATAATGAAACGGGCTTTTTCCTCTTGCAGTAAATCAGTGAGCCACAGGGATGAGGTACGCTGCCCCTGGGTCATTCATTCCATTCATAGTTTATCACTGGCTCCAATGAACCTAGTTATTGCCATTATCATAGCAGCATTTACATCCCCATTGAGCATGCAGTGGGAGAGCCGCAGGCAAAAATTGTGGAGCCAATTCCTGAAGTATTAAATTACGTGCTGCCTCCATTCCAGTAGATGTGGTGCTGGGCCATAAAGTCTGATTGTTTTGCCATTAGAAATAATAGATCCACGGCGCAGACAACCAGAAAGATTAGCCGATGTTACTGTAGAGCCACAGGAAACAGATGTGGAGCTTATGTCTTTAGTTATTGTTTTATTGGAGAGGAGGGAACACTTGGTGCACAGGTTAAACCCTCAATAACAAAACAAAACAAAAAAAACAACTTCTAAAGTCGCTCTGTAGATCAAACTTAGGCTTTCAGAGAAAGAGAGAGAGAGAGAGAGAGAGAGAGAGAGAGAGAGAGAGCACTTGTACTCACGTATCAAAAATGCTTCTTAACACTTATTATGTCAGCGTTGGCTGTGATGATTCTCTATAGACAGGGCATCATTTCCTGGGGGGATAGGGACCCCTCACATGTACGCATCGTTTCTTCTGCTGAATTTTACCACGGGACTAAGAATTTAAAAAAAACAAAACATTTCCTCCCTGGTGACAGAAAGAACAACTGTACCATCCGACTGAACAAAACATACCAACCAAGAGTTGAGTAAAACTCACATGATTAAGTTGAAGTTCACATTCGCACGGTACAAATCCTGCCTAAAGTACAGTCAGGAATTTTGGTTGAATAGTAATAATTACAGAAACTGCCATTTTTTTTTTAATTTTTTTTTTTAGAAACAATACATTTTATTTGATGGTTTATACTTGGAGGCTTTCCCTTTTGAGAGCTTTGAAGGAAAAACTGTAGTAAGCTGCAGCCAGTTCACAGGTAACACGTCTTTTTGGTCTCATGGTTATTTTTGTTGGTATTTCGTTCATTTATTTATCTCTTGATCTGTGACAAAAACATCAAGCTATCAACCTTGTACATTCCACATTTAAACGAAATCATTTTTTTTCTCTACATTTTGTTTTATTTTGTTTGGTCCAAAGAAAATCAATTTTTTTGAACAACTCAATCTTTGAAATGGCTTTTCATGAAATAAACACATCAGTCTAAAAAAAAGATAAAATAGAGAAAGGGTGGTTTGATCAGGTGAAGTACTTTTTTTTTTTAAGCTTGAGAAAATCACACTTACCCTTTGCTCTGCTGGACTTAAGAGGTAAGATTGCTATTTAAGAGTTGAGCTTAATGTTCAATTAATAGATTTCTCGCTATCCTTTTGGCTTTTTACCTGCTCTCTGTTCCCCTTCGTCTCATTTCCCTCATATTCATCATCTTCCTCAATGGCATCAGCCCCTCTAACAAATCTGACCCCGATGAGAGGAAGTTAGATGTTGAAGTGGATGTTTGAAACAGAATGCGATCGTGGTTTCAAAACGAGGACAAAGTCGCTCTCTTGCAGGACAAGATAATCACTTGGTTAAAATCAGTGTCCTTAAGGAGGAGGAAGAAAGAGAAGAGGAAAGAAAAGAGTCTGCTGGGACCTGAATGACACAGTTTTTAAGGGAACGCGCTTTTAAGTGTATCTTGTCTCAATCAATATGTAACCATAAAGTATCTGAACACCAGTTAAAATGTTCCACCGCCTTATTTTTCTCAACTCCACAGTACTTCACTGTAAACATTCAAGAAGTATGTGGTCTTTATTTCTCCCCCTCGCTCTCTCTTTCTCTTTCTCTCTCTCTCTCTCTCTTATCTGTGCATATGCAGTGGATTTGTATTGCCTTTTTTGAATATAGAGTACATTTCTGTTTATATTGCCTCCAGCCTTTTATCACCTCTGAGGAATTTGAGCATTTTGTGGCAACAAATAGGGAGGCGCAGAAGTGATTTTCGCATCCAATAATGACTCCCACTTTTTTTTCTGCCTCCTGTCAACACTTGCTTAAGATCAACCTTTGGAGGAAAAAAAAATCATTTTAAAAAATGTAAATATTTCCAGCAGGAAAACACTGGCTTCGATTCCCGCCGTCACTCACTCCCGGCCGCTATTAACAGCCCTCATTCGGCCTCGCGCGCGCCTTCCTTCGTTTGCCTGAGCACTCCAGATTGAGAACGCCGCTCTTCAGCTAATAATGGCCGCATGTCATTGACGAGGGGGCACAATGGATGAGCGGAGGAAGCCAGTAATAGTAAGTTACCCGGTCTATCTGGACAAACAAATAAAAATGCATTTCAATTTAGGGCCAATAAACTGTTGCGGCGTTGCGCGCGCGCCGCCAGAATCCTTTCAGGTGCAGGGCTGGAATAGGATCAAATTTGGCAAGGTGAGGCCAGGAGATAATGAAATGAGGTGGTGGGAAACACAGCACGAGTAATGAATGCAGTGTAGATTGTTATTATATTTAATGGCAGTATATTTGGCCAATATTATGCATTGTGTTCCACTGACATTTCGAGTAAAATGTGTTTTCCAAGCGGAGCAAATGGAGCAGCGATGACTGGCCCCATCTCCTCCGGTATTGTTTTTGTTTTTTTATATTAAGATGTAACAGCGGTGGTTAGCAGGTGACTTGTGGGAGAGTGTGACTATCACCGCATCTAAGCCTCATGTCCTGGCGGTGCATCAAAGCATTACCTTTTACAGAAAGATCAATAGTGTTGTCTCCGGGAAAGTGATTCAGTTGTAGAAAAGCTGGACCATGGTTCCTCCTTGATATGCCCCTATTGATATTTATGTGGCCGGGTTAAAAACTCGATTTTAATGGTCATTTACTCAATAAAGGCTATTAAAGAGAAATAACTTTGGACTGGAGGCAGACTCTCGTCAATGCTTTCACTCCCAAACTTGTGGCAAAGATTGGCTCGCCGCCAGTGGCGAAGGGCAACCCCCCCCCCCCTCCCCTCGTGCACACACCACCGCCCCTCCCCACCCTCCGCTCCGGGCCACCTCGCTTGTCAATGCGGCTTATTAGTTAAAGCTACACAGTGCGGGGCTCCTCCGAATGACATCGAGAACGTCCGCGGTGTGCGAGCACTCGCCAAACAAGTTCATGCGATGCTGAATAAGCCAATCACGGGCGGATAATCTCCTTCTGTTTACAGAGTGCCCGCGTTCCTTAACCTGCTGTCAGGTTCAACATCGATGATTGCACATTAGTCATGCTTAATGGACAGGTCATGGACACGGGAGACTTCCACTGGCTGAGTCAGTTGCAGCCCCGCTCGGTCATATGGTAATTTCAACGTGACCCCCCCCCCCCCCCCCCATATGGTTTGTGATATGTAAATACGATGTAAATACAACAATATATGCAAAATTGCCAGGTCTCCTGACCTGGATCAGAATTCTATCATAATTACACGTTAGGAGATTTCATTAGGACAATACAGGACATGAGATGTTTTTCACCATTCTAAGAAATTATCTGAATTGGAGAAAACAAAAAAGTAAATTTAAAACGTGGCTTTGCATTTTATTAGTGTCACAGGGATTTGGCCCGACTGGTGTGGTCATTTAGTTCTCAAGAGGAATTTCAGGTTTGGTGAAAAGCGCCTCAACATTTTCAGATTGTCATATTTTTCGTAACAGGATAAAAGAGAACCTAGTTTGAAGTTGGGCAGAGATGACACTGTGTTTAGTCTGACCTTCATTAGAACACACGAGCAGTGTGTGGAGATCTACAAAGCATCAGTTTATTTATTGTTTTACGTTGACTCGAGTGGCAGAGCGATAGGCCCCGAGTGACTGCCAGTGTCACTGACAGCACTGCGTACATTTTGACAAAAGCCTTAAACAGCAGAAATATCCCGCTCAGCTATCCGGGAGGGCAGAATATGCACCAGTAATTGTTCCTGAAAATTTTATAGAAACTTCACTTGTCCTGACTTCAGCGGCCTCCATTACTCCGCTGGCTTGTATGAAAAGTGACTGACTGACAAAACAGGAGGTCCGAAAAAGTCCCTGACGGTTGTCGTGTCAGCTACAGAAAAAAGCTGGAGGAAAAAGAAAGCTGTGTGGACGTCTCTGCAGGGTCAAACATCGTCAGCTGGCGCGCTGTATTTGTGTGTTTTCTGGAGCGTGATGTTTTCTTTGAACAACTGACCTCCAAGCTTCTGAGTTGGTGTGTTTCTGTGGCTAAATCCAACAATTTTTTACAACCTGCCTGAACGTTAATTCATTCTAAGTTCACCGTGAGCTGTTTTAGGGGAAATGTAACATAAGAACATCATCAAGCATCATCTTTCATTCTTGATAGCACTTGAGTGCAAATGGGAGAATGGTAATAATAGTATTTGTACCAAACCTACCAAAACACACAAATGTTTGATTTCTTTTGGTCAACAAAGCAATTTGGTAAATTACGGCTATACGAAATAAAGGTAAACAAAGAAAAGCTGTAATTTTCTGATGTTTCTTCAATAAACGCAAGTCCAAAAACAGGAGTTGCTGCTTTAAAGTGGCGACTAAAGCTGCATCATGTCAGTGAAAAAAAACAGAATGGCAATTTATAAGTAGAGTCAAATTGTTGTGGTTTGCTATTTCCATCTGAACTGTTTGGCCACATGTTTTGCTGTGCGCACACAACATAAAAAATGGCAAGTGTGGGCATAATTTATTAAATGAACATTTTGTGTGTGTGTGTGTGTGTGTGTGTGTGTGTGTGTGTGTGTGTGTGTTTAGAGGGAGAGAAAGCAAGAGTGTGTGTCTGTGTGCTTTTACATGAGAAAATATAGAGATAAAGAATGCAGCGAGCCCCCTCTCGTTCCCTTTTTGCTACTCTTTTAACATAAACAGCAAACCGCACCTTTTAATCATGTTCTAAGTGTCAGGCACACTGCTGACGTTATAGAGGCATCCATCAGTCTGCCAGAGCTAACGCCGGAGCAGATATTAATTACCCTGAGCCAAGATGTGTCTCTCCACAGTTCTGTCTCCTTCTCCACGCTTGTCCAATCACATTTCTCACAGCCCATTATAAAGGACAAGGGAGGTACTCTGCTTACCAAGCGGAGGAACACAAATTGAAATATCTTCGGTGTCACCAATATGTCTAATCTTGCAGAAATCTGCTTGTCTCAGGAGGTTTTTTTCCCCCCCTTTCTCTTTTCCATTAGTGTAACCAAATTTGTCCCATCAACTTTTCAAACCAAACAGGTTGTTAAAGCAGTAATGTCGGAGATTTGATTGTTTTTAAATGACGGGTTGCTGGCAAGAGTTACAACATGTGAAGTTGTTTATGGAAAGTGTTTTATGGGTGCATAACAAATTACACAGAGTGCCGTAGAAAAAAAGAAGCTCAGGGCCGCTTCAAATCACTGTAAGACCCATAAAGAGGGACGTGCATGAGGACCCCTGCATGATCCTAATGGCAAAATAATTCAGTGCTTTTGATTTGTGGATTTTCCACCATTGGCAGGATTTTCTCTCCAGCTTTAATCACAGGAAATTACATTATCTCAACTATTGGAGGGTTTTATACATCTTTGAAAGATTTCATCTTTATTCTGGTTCATAACGGTGATTGTGTTCAATGTTTCACGCCTTCATTTAGTTTGTTTCGCTCATTCGGGGCTCTGTTGCCTTGAAGGAAGCACTGGTCGCGGGGAAAAACTGGCATGAAGAGGGACAAAAACAAAGAATCGGACCGAACACCAAAATTCGAGAGAGACCGTGGATGCGTTGCCACGGGCACTCGGGTGCCGATCGACATTTGGCTTTGCCTCCTCTCTTTGCCCAGTTTGCTAATCTGTTTGCCTTTTCTCACTGTAAACAAGCACACGCGTGTTGACTTGCAAGAACGGAAACCCTTGTTTTCAGACGGACCCGGAAATCAAATCCACTTTCCTATCTGCCAAAAAAAGAAGAAAAACGATTCAGATTTGTTTTAAAGTGAACCAAAGAGATCCGGTGTAAAACACCCAGAGGGGTCTTAAACTTGCTGTACTTTTCAGAGTTATAGAGCCTGTGAGTCTCTTCAGTGTTATTGCTGCTTCGTTTGATTTGTATTGTTGTGCTGTCAAATAAAGCAACAACAAACCGATTGAAAGGCCGTAATTTTAGCGACAAGCTTTTCATCCTGTTCAGATTAGACGTCTGCATGGTCCACCAGGAACCCTCTCGGTTCCCGATGATTCCTACAAAGCAGTCCCGAGTCCGTATGACTCACATCCTGTGCTGGAGTGAAATGCTTCCATTAACCTCCGAGGCCTCAGGTTGAAATCTTCACTTAAAAAAAAAAAAAAAGTAATCAGCCGGTGCAAGGAAAGTTTTATGGCTGAAGTGAACAACCTCGGGCTCTCTGGATAAGAAACACTTGGGAGAATTATTTTTGAATCAGAATGAGCCCCCTCAACTTATCACCTGGGAGAGATTTCAAAGGAAGAAAAAGAAAAATTCAACCTAAAGAAGTATATTTCCTCCGACCTGATCAAAAACTGTGGATGGTGGTACTTTAAAGAGCATTAATGCAACCACAGCAAAGTAAAACAGATGGCACCTCCGTGTTAAGTCGAAGCAGTTGAAGGCAGCTGAGTGTGAACCCGATGTACGACGAGAAAAACAGCCCATGTTTTGTAACAGGTACAGCCGGGGTTAATAGTACCGCTGCACATAAACAGGCCTTATATTGTTCCATCCAGGATGAGGTGATTCGTGCAGCTGGTGCTCCAACGAGCAGCTTGCTGGTGCTTCGACGAAACAAGTGATTCATGGACATGGTCCAATGTATTCATCTGCATCAACAGATCCAGGTAGGAAACAATTTCGCCTGATTAAAGCCAATGAAATTTATCAGAACGTAAACAATAAAGGTGAAGGGGAGAAAAAAAACGAGTGTATCGACGTGGTTTGATGTCCTCCTATATTCCAGCCATTTGTCGCTACGTGGTTTCCCCAGCGACGCGTTGCCCCATGTGAGCGGTGCTGACCCCCCCTCGCTGTCATCACTCAGCCCGACCACACAGAGGCATTCGTACGTCCGACAGCAGCGGCCTGATTTATCTCACATCAGCGGCGCTGCGTTTGGACAGTGGCTTTCATTTTCTGGCTGATGAAAGTGCCATGGTAATGTGGGGGAATGAATGCTTCGTCCAGCGGCTTCCATCGTCAGCTCAAATCGATGGGGCATGTAATTGGTGGCCACTTTGTGTGATTGCAAAGATAAACAGACATTGTTACGCACACAAGGGGATCAATGTCAGGCATGAAACAAGCGGGGGAGTGGTAAGGAATTATGGGCCATTATATTTTCCAAACACCATACAGTCACTATTTACGTCGACGACTTCGCACAAGTATCCGCTTTGTTTTGGCACGTTCAATAATTTATCCCTTAATAGTTTTTCATTTGAGCAATGGCGCTTGGAGTTCAGAGACGACCAGGTCAAACGAAGCTATAAAAATAGACATCATTGGGCGAATGTGTGTGTCTTCTGGTGACGGTAAACTACAGGAAGATCAACAAACACTGATCCAGAAGAACAAATAGGGGGTTTTTTGTTTGTTTTTTTCCCCACTTCGATTTTTGCTTTAGGTCTTTTTTCCGTCGCTAGCTCGGCGATAACGGCAACCAAACGCCGCTGTCTGGCAAGCGTGCACGCCACTGACTCACCCTGGTAGTGCAGCAGGAGGAATCCCGAACTGTGCCGCTGGTCACTGCGGAAGCGGATGGAGATCTGGTTGCTCCAGCTGCGAAGCACCAGGCCCCTCATCAGCACTGACTCATTGGCCAGGATGAAAGGCTCCTGTCCGCCCGTATCCTCCACTGTGACTTGCTCACCCTCCAACACGCTCACGTTCAGCACCTGGAAAAGAGAAAGAGCGCGTCAGAGGCTCTGTTTTATAGCCAAAAACAGCATTTGTGCTGCTGCAATGCTGCGCCTCTAAGTAACTGAGAAAAAACACATTTCAGCAAAAGGTGTTTGGTTTTGTTAAACCAACATGTTGCACAGAGAATTTGCGATATTTCATTGAGTGTATATTTTAGCAGCATCAGCTTTAGTATCAAAAAGGCCTAAAAAAAAATCAATTTGCTGCAATGTGCAAAAGTAGCTGAAACACAATGTCATTCAAAAGTGTGAACAATACACTGCAGTCAAAAATATTCACTCTCACCAACATGCAAACACAAAAGCCTTCAAAATAAAAGCACTGGGTCGTTTCCAAGTCTCTTGTAGAATGCTTTTGGTTTGCTCCTGTCGCGGAGCCAAAGCGGGGGCAAGGGGGCGGTTGCCCCAGGGCCCACAAGGTCATAGGGCGTGCTCATGTTTGATCGTAAATAAATAGCTAAAACAATAAAAACCTGCATTGTATGTGAAGGTATGTGTCTATGATTGTGGGCCACATTGTTTGTTACGACTGTCCATAAATGCATTGAAGCTGCGAGCCAGTGCTGATTGGCTGTGTGGCATTAACTTTTTTCTTTGCACTTAATCTGAACTCTTTGGAGGGAAGGAAAAATGGAGAAGAAAAAATATCAATCTGGCGCATTCAAACGAAAGGTAAAAGAGAGAAAAGAGAAGTTGGTTGCTTCTTGTCATCCACCTACTTCCTACTTTTCATCAACACCATACCATGGCGCAGAAAGAGCCATTGGTGAGTCAGTGTAAACTTAAAAAAACCCCTCTTTATCAGAATGTTGTTGACCAATTGCCTATTGAATGTACCTTTTGTTGCTGACAACTATAGGCTAATAGACAGCAGAGTCTATTTTCTATGATATATCTCAAAATGATATTATAGACCGCCGTGTCTATATCTATCTGAATAGATTGTGTGATTTAGACCAGCTGTGTTCATTTTATATTCAAGCTGTGTCAAAGATGTTATACAGAGTTAGCCACTCAGTCTGAGTTTTCAGCTCCATGGAAAGCCGACGCTCTGAGATTGACACCTGTCAAGCGCATGTGTGCGTGTGTTTGTTCTTCAGAACAAGTTTGTGAACTGGTTTGTGACTTTACTCTGCTTTCTGAAGCATATAAGTTTGTTTGGTTCTTTAAAAGTAAGCATTAGTGTGTGAGCGTTGTTTGATGGTAGGATGAGGTGTTTGAATGGTAAAATTACTATCATAAGGGCCCATCGAGAATGCTCCGCCCCCTCTGTACTGAGACCCACGCTCCACCACTGGTTTGTTCTCTTCTACCTGTGTAAATGTACTTGGGTTGGGTCCCCTCATTGGGAGCAATGTTTCTTTTGGAGAATGAAACACACTGTAATCAATTTGTTTTTCATATAGTCGGAGGAATATGCATTAAACCTTAATGTTCATACAAGCAAAATAAATTGAATGCATTTTAAGTAGCAATAAAAAAATGTTAGAGATTTTGAATAGTTTTTGTCACACTTGGACCACCATCGACCTCTGATTACAAATCATTTGCAGTTTTTTTTCCCCTTAGCTCCCCCTTAGGAGCATAAAAAAAAGAATAGTTGCACAAAAACTTCAGTTGTTTGAATTATAGTTTGAGCCTCCACCCAGTGGGATCTGAATTCAGCACCGGCACTGTTGCGTTTCCACATAAAAACCAAGTTTGGTTCAGTGATGTTGCTTGAAAAAATAAAAATTAGGTCACCCGCTGTGTTCCTTCTCCCATTCAACTACTAACGCACGTGGGGTGGGGTAAGTTTGGCCATGCTCCGTCGTCATGAACCTGCTGCCCGATCGCCGACATGTTTTTCGAGTAATCGCGGAGTCTGTCTGGGTCATTCCGCTCACGGTTTGTTGCACAATTGATTCATCCTCTCTGTCTGCATTCTGTTTGTGCCTGCAAGCGACTCTGTCAGCCGTGCTTTATGTCTTCAACAGGTTTGAGCAGCATCTGCAGCTAAATCTGGTGAGGGGGATCTCCAGAGAACTGCATGTAGTTAAACTGTCGGGATAATGGAGTACTGACACCTTTTGGAACAACATCTGATTCATTCCCTGCAGAACTGTGAAAGAGGAATGTGAAACCAACAGCAGGTCACGGTTATTATTCTGCATGATAAAAGAAAATGATTTCACCTTGGGTAGGCGGTGGGATCCTGCGTGGAGCAGCGAGCTTTGATAACGATCCATCTAATCCAGTCCGGATTTAGGGGTTTTTTTCTTGGTGGCCGGTCACTTCGAAGCTCTATTTAAAGATGTAATAATTTGAAATATGAGTATAGATTTTCTGGTTCGTGATTGTCTGTGGTTTATATATGGGGGGTTGAGCTTCAGTGGGGACCGAGTTGGGGGCAGCCATCCATCTACCAATGCAGCAGTCTGGTGGGTACTGACTCAGTTAAAGACCTTCGAAATGCTAAATGTGTTTATTAACACTGTGCGTTGACACACAAGTCAGAAGATTTATCGTTTATAAGTTTATATTTGGATGTTATACCTGCTGTTGTTACTTATAATTGGGAACAACTTGTCCCTGATGCAAGTGAACTGTAATTCGTAAAGTGAGAACACTCATTCTGGCATTCGTTCTTTGTACAAAACACTTACGAAGCGCAAAAAAGGGGGAGGGGCTTCGGAACAGGGGGTCCTGTCTTCTGCCCCTAAAGTGGTCCCAGACCCTTGAATGGGAATGGTTTTTTTTTTACAACTCAGTTTATTTTTCTCATCTTTATGTTGTAGTCAATTTTGATCGAAAAAACCTCATTTAAACATTCATAAAGACATATAAAGCTGATATTTTTGAGTGCGAATAAAATGTTTCCGAAATGGAAACCAATTATTTTGTCCACTTTGAGCTCAGTTGTTTTTGGTCTCTAATTGCTGATCCTCTTTTAGGTGCTGATCGTTCCATAATATTCACTGCCAAGTTGCTAATTGTTGTGTTTTTTTTGTTTTTGTGATGCTCAACACTTAGAATACAACGAGGCCTTCGTCTTTCCCAGATAATCACAGTGTACTGCTGCCAAAAACAACACGCTAGCTGTGAGGGCGCAGCACAAGACAAAGTTGTGGGCTGGGCAGCTGAACAATGGGATTAAAATCTGTTTGTACGAATAGCAAATGTGAGTGCAAGGTGTTTCCAGAGGAGATGTGAGACGCGCAACACCGCGGAGACTCCGGACCAGAGCCGCATGTGAAAAGGACCAAACTGCCATCTAGAAAAAAGACGAGTGCCCCATCAAAGCTCAGCGCCACAGCTCCAGCTTGTAGTGAAATTCGCGACGTGTTCTGAGACTTAATCCTGTCATAGGTAGTGGGCTCAGGTCTCCGGTATACCACCAGGCAGAAAAAAAAGAAAAGGGTTGCCCCTCCATCTGCTGTCCCCGAGGTAATATGTGTGCAGGAGTGTTGGTGCCTGACCGCCCGGAAAAGCTGAGACAGTGGGCGGGGGGGGGGGGGGGGGCACCGCCAACCACACCCCGGC
>JASSRZ010000065.1:7811689-7859498 GCA_032164315.1 Malacoctenus gilli
GTGTGTGTGTGTGTGTGTGTGTGTGTGTGTGTGTGTGTGTGTGTGTGTGTGTGTGTGTGTGTGTGTGTGTACGCGCGCTTATGACAGCATGGAATGCAGTGTGGGCAGGCTGATAAAGGCGATGATGGGGAGCTGATTAAAGATGGAGCGTGCTAGTTGATCTAGACGATGACAGAGGCTGGCGATGACAGAAGGTGGAATGACGGGAGAGGAGGGAACGGTGTGTTTGAAAAGACTATGAGAGCAGTTGCCCGGCAAGGCTGCCGAGAGAGAATTTTGTCTTTGTGTGAGCAGCGTCGGGCGTTAAGGAGAGGAACAAGGGGCCTGTGTTGTGTGCTAGGACGCGTGCTGACACTTAGCTCCCTGGCAGGAGATGAGAAGCAGCATGTCTCCAGACTAAGGCCGGACCAGGCACACCTGGACACACTCAGAGGGAGCAAATTATGTTCCTCTAATTAGGTGTTTCAGAGGAAGAATTACTCGGGGTGAAGTGCACGCTGTACGAGCGGCGTTATGAGCTCCGCAGCCCTTTAAAGATTTAAAACCGATAAAGTCTTTGAAGATGGGGAGAAAAATGTTAAGTTGTAACAGGAAAATGAAGGAGTGTGATGGATGGCCCTTTAGTTTTTCTGGTGGAACACAGGCGGATGAGTACACTCTGGACAGGTCAGCAGTCCATCACAGGGTGAACACAGAAAGGCAGATAAACGCAAACACAATCACACAAATGGACAATTTGTGTTCACCTCAGGAGAACACAAAAGCAAGACAAACACTTAAGCTCAGAACAACCGGTCACACACTCAGAGGTGGGAGTCCAATTCACCTGCAATCAAGTCCACTTTGAACATTTTATCTCACAGTAGGAGTGTAGGTCAGCCCAACCTCACAGCGGGACAGTGGCTAATTCCCAATGACAGAGGGCCCTTTTCATTCCCTTGGACCTTGCCTGTCCTTAATTATTAAAAAAAGGCCCCTTACTATCAACTGTGCACCATCCAGTGTTTGATGCCTCTTAAATGTGGGCCTGTTGACAGATTAAGGCCAGAAGCAAATGTGTGTGTATGCGAGATGCGAATGGCAGCACATGAATGCTGATGCCGATAACAATACTATTTATGAAGCAGCATGTTCGGCCTGTGGTGTTGATGATCCAAACTAATAAAATGTGCGCAATCTCGCTTAAAAGCAAAGTCCTTTCATACGACATCAAAGAAACCACACGTTTGGGAAGTGTGCAAGAATGTGTGCGCACGCACATCCTCGAACACAATCAGAGCAACGGCTGAGATTTAATACAATATTCAGATCAAAAGACCTTTAGAGGGATGACAGACATAAGATATGAGAGTCATCCTTGCCCAGAGGTTAGAGGATGTCTTCTTTCATTCCTGCCACCAACCAGCGTTGGTCACTGTTTCATGATTTGACAAGTCAAGGATATATATATACATTTAGAGCTTTTTTTATGCAAAAAAAACACAATCTAGTCACCCACAATCCTGTTTGTTCCACTCAAGCTCCAATGTTGAGCAGGAAACTAATCTGTTGACGCAAAGTGTCAAAACGTTTGAAGCTCTGACTGCTGCTAAGGATGAGCTTTTATTTTTTACAAGCTGCTCGTGTTTCAGCATAATTAATGATCAGAAGACAGTGGAATTAACACCAGTATGCAAACAAAACATGCTTTAAAATACTCACTATTTCGAGCTGTCCTGTACTGACTGTGAAGAAAAATGCAGTGTGAATGCTGGAGCTGAATCTGTCAGCTCCAATGCTTGAAAAGAAAGTTCAAAGGGTAAAAACTGAGAGTTGAAAGTTGTAAATAGTACATTTTGTTGAACATGTTACTCTCTCATTTTACTGAAGTAATTTGCTTCATGTCACATTATGTAAATAGAGACTCTTAATTGTTGTATATTCCAGGTTTCTGTCGAACTGACGTGGAAAGAAGTAGAAAAGGGACGTTCAAGGTTAAAACACAAGTGTTCCAAAAAGAAGTAGTGCTTGCATCCGAACACAACAGCTCACACACGCCCACACGTCTGTTGCTGTACTCACAGTAGCCTGTGAACGAGCGTTGTACTCAGACTCCATCTTTGCCAGTCTGAGGTTGGTGTCCTCCACCAGCTCCTGGATGCTCTCAGTGTGTTTCTTCTGCAGCTCAAACTTTTCCTGCTCCATCTCTGTCACAGTGGCGTGCAACTGCGAGGCCAGAACATAACGAGAGATCAGTTGCCGTGCTTCCCCACTGCAAGGCCCAAACTTGGCTCCGTTTCATTTTTTATTTCATTTTGTTTCATTTATCATTTCCCTTGAAAACATCTCCCAGCGCATGCATCCTCCTGGAAAACACCGACTTTCAGCTGGAGGAAAAAAGGAACGGGTGATGCAACCTTCATATAAAACTGCCTCATCTAAAAAGTTGACAGGAACATCAGATATTCGTCCACACAATTGAACAAAAGCCACAAGAACACGGTGTTGAGTCATTCTATGAAAGTCTGAATGCAGGATCAGAAAGTCCAGACAAAATAGACATTGGAGCTAGTGATTTTCTGAAGCTTTTTCCAAAATAAATACACTTTCTGTGCATGCATGTTATTTTTATTAGTGGTAAATCAATTAAAAGAAAACTTGGCATCTCTGCCAGCTTGATCGAATGGTAAAAATGCTTCCAAGAATTAGACAGGATAATGAAATCTTTCTCACACAAAACTATTTTCTTATTCATAAGGGTTAAACATGATTTCATAATGCAGCACAGTCGTATTTTTTGACATCTGAGGAAAATTGTTCCGTAACATCTCTCACCACATGCTAAGCGACCCTGAAGGGATGAGTGTAAATTTCATTAGGATCTTACTGAGCTCGAGCTATCAGAGTGAAAAGACAATTTAGCCGAAGCACAGAGCTTTAATTTTTCAGCATTAGAAAGAGGAGGGGAGGAGAGGGGAGGGGGGGCACTGAGCACCCCGTGAAGAATAGCACCCCCCCCCTTCCCCCCCTTCACATCATCACCACAGCAGAACGTGACAGCTCGCAGCTACGTTGCTCGTCTGACACCGGCTTCCTCTGGCTCAGGGCTGCTTATACGGAGCCGTCCGGCCCTTCAACTCATCCTCGTACCTTCTTCTCCCACTCGTTTTCTAAAGAGTCAGTGCTCTGAGCCGACATCTTCTTCAGCTCCGCGATCTGCTTCTCTTTGCTCTCGCTGATGACCTGGGATTCCCGCAGCACACTTTGAACTGTGGGAGAGCACGGGCACAAACGCAAAGAGCAGTCAGGCGTCGCCGCGGGCGATGCACAGACGGACACACACGGACAGACACACAGTCCAGCTCATCGATGCGCTGTCAGTAAATCAATGTCTGTAAAGATTTCGGTTCGAAGAACTGGCTCTTATGGGTTCTTCTTTCGATGTTTTTCATCAAATGCTTTCAGAGACAGATGAATAAATAAAAAAGACGAGAACAGGAAAAAAAAAAGGCTTGGAGAGGTGAAGAAAAAGCACAACAATAAATGATTCCATTATAGATTGAGCAGCACAGCTGGATTATGTCAGTCTACACCAGAGCAGCCTCTTGGGCAATCGCTGCTTTCTGGGCTTTTTACTCGGAGTGTTCAGAGACACGCTTATAAACATCACTCTGCAATCGTGACCTCTCACCTTTCCTCTCCAGCTTATGGATCATCTCCTCTGCCTCTTTCTGCTTGGCCCGGTACAGGCTCTTTATCTCTTCAATCTCACCATTTTTTCGGTCGAGTATCTATGAAAGAAGTAGAAAACTGTTAGTGAACACTGGAAAAAAAGCAATGAACTTTGAGGATTTGTTGCAAACTTCCTTACGGTTTTTCTCCTTTATGTTTCAGAGTTTCAGAGATGCAAGTAAACAATCATCAGAAACAGACAAATGTTAACACAATCCAGTGACTTGTGTCTTTACTGGAAGATTGAGGATTTGCACATGTAGGTGATATTTTTCACTGGATGTTTATGGCATGTGGTTAAGACATGATTTCCCATCATTCCCAACCTCACTGATATTTACAACATTTCATTCGACACTGATATTCTTACTCACTAAAAGACAGCAAACAAGCAAAATCCAAGCCCTATCCTCAAAAGTATGGAAAAAAATCACTACAAATCATCACAAAAACACATTGGTTGGTTTGGCCTTGAGGTTTAATCCAAGTGTGCTTCACAGGGACACAGAACATCAACTGAAACAATATTTTTACTAGTGAAAACTCACTGCGCGACCTGAGAGGACCTCAGCTATCGCGTGTGCGCATCTATTCCTGAAGAGACCCGGCAAACGGGCTGAAATGGCAGCTGAGTGAACCACCTGTGCATGCTGAGGTAACTGCATCTGCTTGCAGCTGCCATCTGTGTGTAATTAGCTAAATTAGGCCACGGAGAGATGGAAGCTGCAGTCTAAAAGGACAGTGTAGCACTCCCAATCGCTCAGTGGGAGGATATGCATGTTTGTGAACGTACGTTATGTGCTTAGGCTATGGGTGTGTCTATTTGTGAGTCCTGAACGGACCGGCAACCTGTCATGGATGTTCCCTTCCCCCTCGCCCAGTGTTAGCTGGGATAGGCTCCACCTCCATGATCCTAAATTGAATGAAGTAAATAAAAATAGAGAGATGTGTAATAACAAATCTGTTGATCACACTGCCTCCTGCATTATCACAGTCTATTTTCTCGGTGATTTGAAATAATCTACACTGGTAAAATACAAAGACAGTGTTGCCAGATCATCACCAGGACAGTAATCTATCTTCTTTTTGAGGCCATTCCAACAACAGACGATGTAAAAGAGGTCATTTTTTTTGGGGGGGGGGGTGAGTCCTAAAGTCCACGAGACTTCAGCATTTTGTTTGTGCACCTATTAGTCAAGCCTGTCATCGTCTGTGTGCAGAATGGGATGGGGAGATGAAAGGAAGATGGGACCAATGGGGCAAGGTTCACGCAACATTTAGGGATACCCAATTTTTTTCCCATTTCACCAGCCTCGAGGGATTGTTGTCTTTTTGGGTGCTCCAAACAAGGCCGATGACAGCGTCGGGTCCAGGGAGAGTGCACTAGACGGTGGGAAATGACAGCTTTTAGGGTGCCTATTTTAGGTTTTTATAAGACTTCCTAATGTGAAGGGAAAGGGGGGGGGCAGCCTGACCTGCTGTGGCTCGAACACAACACTGTCAGTGAATGGAAGTAAAACAACGCAACAGCAGCTCACCAAAATCCACAGTGACTTCACCAGTAAACAACCGAAACAGGCAAATATCTTACAAAATAACAACAAGCTTATCTCAAGCTCAACCTTCTTTGTTGTCTGCTTGTAATCTCAGATCATGTCCGTTTGAAGATAAAAGACAAAACACACAAGATAACCATCCACAGGACTGATCCGGAATCAGTAGAATACAACAAGGTGACTTGCTCTTATTAGCTTCTCCAGCCAATGCACGGGGAGGACAATGACCAGTAGCCTTTAGGCGGCCGGTAAATTATTCATAAGTAGACTAATTAAAACTAAACCCAGCTTGTCCACTTTGCGCCAGTCTCGTCAAAGCGCAGCCCTGAATCTCTCTTTTGAAGCCATTAGAAGAAATAGTGGGTAAAATTCTGAGGAAATTAAATTGGACATAACTAGCAATCTGTATGTAATTAAAGAGAGAGAGGGAGCGGACGAGAGCTCGCTGTCATCCTGTCAAGCACAAAGAGGCAGTGGGCATCTTTAAGTGGAGAGAAAATTGGAGTGTTTTTTTCTGTTTTATTAAAAGCTTCTGTGGCAGCAAAGGAAAGTCATACGGAGGACGTGACAGATCCCAGGTGCTTGATCTGCCGCCGATTTGACGGGCACCCACTGTGAAATAATCCAGCTTCACTGCTGTTTTCAGCAGCTGACAAGGAGCTTTGAAGAGATGATTATTTGTGGGACGGGGCGGCAGCACAGAGACGAGAATCATTCCTTTACTTTTCATTAGCCACCAAATGGAATCAAGATCAATGGTGGGCGCTGTGTTACGGGTTAAATAGTTTTCATGAGTGCTCCAGTTTGTCGGCGCCTTTCTAATGGAGGATACTGAAAACGATTTTCAGTTCGACTGCATCTACTATTCTCATCCCGAATTCAATTATACACGTAAAATAAGACGTAGCTTTTTAATTCCTTATAGTATTTACTGTCTTAAAGAAAAGTCGGAATATTTCAAAAAAAAAAATCGATCTTAAAAACGTCGACACAAGCAGGAGTTCATAATAAATTGAAGTTACAGAGTAATCGTGATGCCAGCAGTGGGTTAACTATAAGAATACTTGTCAATATTTCTGAAAAAAAATACCTGTCATTTGTTGTTCTTTGTAATCTCTGAAGGTACTAGTCTGTGGCATTGAGTACCCATCATCATGAAGTAACTTTGATCAACAAGGAGCCATAATGAGGCTCATTGCAGTCGTCACTTGCAGCTTTTACCTCCATGTGTCTTCTGACAAACACACAGGCAGTACAGAGGAATACTTTCATGGTGGCGGACGGGATGGCAGAGCAGCCCAGTTTCTCTGCTTACTTTCTCCACATCTGCATCGTGTCTCTGCTGCATCTCCAGCTTCTCCTCCTGGTGTTTGGCCTCCAGCACTTTGATCTTCGTCTCAGCCTGAAAAAGAGGACGAAGCGCCACGTGGAACATTTACAACTCATCCAACTCCGCAAATCAGCTTTTGTCTCTCTATATATGAGCTAAAGCTGCTGAGCTAAAAACATCTGCTCGAGGGATGAAACGTTATTTATCACCAGACAATACAAGTAACACATTTTGCTAAACACCGAGATGTGTGGCCTATTTCTTCCTGGGTTTTATTTGCCGGCGACATGCCACGGAGAAACACATCATCATGCAGCATGACAGGATAACAGAGTTTACATAAATCTAGATGAAAGAAGATACAGTGAGCACACAAGCAGCTGATGGGTAAAACAAACCACATTAGCATTTAAAAAACATTTATGCACACAAAGAGCTTTAGATGTACCCAACTGTTCATAAGCACATGTGCGTGAGCTGTTTTTCTCTCCATAATGAACAAAGCGAAAGACTGTTTGTGCCTGCATGTATTCACATAGCAGGTAATCATGCGGCGAAAAAGGCTGTTTTCATTTCAGTGAAGTGTTTTCAGGGTTCGCAGTGTCGCCTGCATGTTGGAACAGATCTCATTGTGCGACAGGGCTTCTCATGTCTTTGTCCAATGACACCCTAAAACCCTCTCCATGACATTCTGATAGGGACTAAAACTACATTTATGTCATTTACCAGCATGCTTGGTTTTTGGTCTTACACAAAAGGAGACATGTGTCTCCTGTCATTAATGGGAAAATACTTATCAAGGCGTTCCTGTTACAAGGCTGTAAATGACGGTGGGAGACATCAAAACTATGCCACATGTCTCATTTTCTAGTTCGTAACAAGCAGCTGATTACTTATAAAAATCTTGTGGCTTCCATCCCCTTTTATTTGATGGCAGCTATAACAGTTTTGTTAAACTTTTATGCTCATTATACACCAGGAAGCATGTTTTTCTGGTGCTGAGACAAAGAAGATGCAGCCTTTTTTCTATTCTCAGTGTTTGCCGCTAATGGGGCAAAACAGTGAACCTTTGCCTGAGGTGTGTCAAAAAAGGGAGCAGCTTTAAATGTGGGGTCTTTAACTCGTGAGCTTGGAAGTATTTTGACGTTTTTAAAGCAGACGATTTTTTCGGTCGGAGCCAGCGGGAGGCGCTAGAGAACCTGTCGGAACTTGGCAGCTCAAAGAAGGGGAAATTGTAGCTTTCCTTACGTTAATGTCACTTGTTAATTTGTCAACATTAACACCGACAAGATGTTGCCCCTTCCAGGAACATGGAGGCACAAAGGAAACCTCTAACAGGAAAATGACTGTCCGTTTGCTTTGATGTCGCTACTCATTTTGAGTCATCGTCTGCACCGATTTGCTAATCAACCCTGGAGCAGGGTGACAGTGTTTGTTCTTTTGAAGATGTGCTTGTGTGTGCATGTGCGCGTATGTCTGCATGTCAGCGGTTAAATACGACCAACAGCTCGCTCTGAGTTGTCCTCATCATCAAAATAAATCCATTAAACCAAGCATTAAAGTAAGATTCCCATGACTTCCCGTCAATAAACCACATTGGACCATCAGTGGGATCTGGATACAATTATGTCTGAATTGTTTCAGAGAATAGTATAGAAATACATTTCGAAATAAAGGAGCGAGTTCGGATTTAGTTCAGAGATCACCATTTTTTTGGTTCGATTTCGAGTCCTGGTGAAAATATGACTCCAACTGAAGCATATAAATTGACACATTCCACATTGCTCCCTCATAATTGCACCTCAGCTACAGTAAAACACTGTATCCTTAACAAAAGCTCTTTTAAACATTCTGTTCCTTTGTTCTCTGCCTTTTTTTCTCGATTTACCACCGTTTCTGGTGCAATTGAGGGGACCACAGGAGACCTGTCAGGGTAAAAAGGAAAAAGCTACAGAAAGTGAGAGGAGAAAGAGAAAGGGAGTGAAGGGGAGGGAGGGCGGGAGGGAGAGAGAGAGAGATGGCAGTGATTGAAAAGCAAAAGAGTAAGTAGAGACCTGATTCTGCCGGTGCCCTAAAAAAAAGACGAAGAAAAAGGAGAAGAAAAAAGCACATGTGGGGGTGTCATTTTTTTTCATCCTCTCTTCAAATGCTCTTTGGAGAAAGTTTGTCAAACTAGATCAGGGGTGTTTGAAACTTGTTTATAAAGGCGTCAGCGAAGGAAGGAGGAGGAATGTCGTACACCTAAGGCTTCTGAGACGGCTTCAATCAGCCCAACTGGGTGGTACAGCTTTTTCCCTTTTCTCTTCTTCAGAGTTATAGCGAGCGCTGTAAGATGCCATGTTTTTTGACACTTCGCTCTTGAAAGGATGAGCGGGGTGGGAGGGAGGAGGAGAGGATTGAGAGGAGAAGATGACGGGAACAGCTTTCTTTGACTTTTTTTTTCTTTTTTGCACTCAAAACCGGCGTGGGGTCAAGGCCTTTTTCCTCAGGGGGATGTGTTCACAAATCGTCTGCTAACTGTTCGGGCTCCACAAAGCAAGGTTGCATTTGCGCATCTCCTTCAACTTGCCGGAAGATGTACAATGTCCCGATGTGTCTTTCATCCACAGTAAACACAGATGCTCCGGGATAGTCAGTATGCAGCGTGTTGCTATCTACTGAGGAGCAGCTCGACGCCATTTGCACACTCTGACAAGAAGTGAAATTACTGTCGACCATCTCGACTGTAAACCTGGATAAAAAAACAACTTTGGCCAAAATTGAATCTATCGCGTGTGAGGAGGAAAATAAAAACTATTCTCATACTTTTCAAAGACTGCCTTTTTGAAGACACAGTCAGTAAACAAAATATCACTCGCAATTTCTAAAGCGAACACATCAAACACGCAAAAATGGAAGACAGGGGGACAGAATTGCCTGAAATAGTAACTTTATCATTATGGAGCAGCGCGGATCCCTTATGCCTACCAGCCTGAAGCACCATCTTGAAAGCCAGTGACAGCACCAGTCCCCTTTAAACTACTGAGACTCGCTAGGTTACTCTTTTTTAGCTTTGAAAAGCGATCAGATAAGACAGGCTGTGGCCCTCTAAATCACAGGCTGAGAGCTCAAGCTCCATCCCAAAGGATGCTCAGATTAGAGAGACTGCATCATTATGGCATCAGAAAGTAAAGGGGTCTGATCCCCAGTCAGGGGGCTTGTGACCATTAGAGTGCGAGTGCAGCACACTAACACAGTCATCCAGCACGCTGCGCCTCCTGCCAACAATCCCTAAGGTCAGACACTGAAAATAGTATGAACACACAAACTCTCAAAGAAGGGATTGGTATTTTAATCAGCCTGTCAGTGTCTTGTGTGATCGAAAGACTTGGGCCTGTTTAGAGTTAAACCTGACTCATCGCTCGCCCTTTAATTGAATTCCCAAATAATGATCCAGCTTTCCTAATACAAGAAAGTGCTTGGGTGTGCTCAAGGATTAGCGAGACGTCGCGTCGAGACATTTTTTCCCTCAACTCACCCTTGAGCAACCACATATGTATAATGTAAGCGAAGTGAGTCAACGCAATGGCAGCTCGCAGTGAAGTTTCTCAGCTGCCACTCATTGTTCCACAGGAAAAAGCTGTCTGCATTTTTATCAATGCAGCTGGCAGATTAGCGGCGAGGATGAGCTCGGTGTGAAAGCTGAGATGTTCGTTAAGCTGCCAATGGCTTAATGACATGTGGCGCGTCTAAAACTTTAAACCTGACTCCATTTTTTGCGTATACTTTGAGGATTACCGGGAAGTGATGTCACTGGGATTTCCAGGACCGAACCCAGACAAGCCACGCAACAGTGAGGCTGGACTGAGATTCTACCTCCATCAGGAAAGCTTACCGAGCAGTGAAAACAAGCTCTCAACGCGTAACTTCCTGATACAAACTGCGAATAGATACTTTCACCCCACCAAACACCCTGCTACTCCTCGAATGTGCTGTTCTTGCGAGTTTTTATAAACAAATATGAAGTGAAGACAATGTTTCATGATCCTGAGGGCACGGGCGTGCTCCACTGGAACCGACCTTAGCACCAGCTCTTTTTTTTTTTTTTTTTAAGTTCTTTTCATCTTTGGGTCTCAGGTTTTATTTCCAGTCAAGCAATAGAAGCACCCTCAGTGTGAGGTTAATCTAACAGACGTGCCTCAGACAGACGACACTTTTTTTCCAGAGCTGGCTTCCATGTTAGCAGCATGTGGCCTCAGTGGAAATGACAGGCGGGTTCGGTTTCATGCGAGCTTTTCTCCTCAAAATGTGAGACGACGACCCGCAGCCGGGCGCGGCCACTCCCAGTGTCAGACGTGACAGGCATCACTTTCAAAACAGACAGATTTTTATCAAATCAAAAAATCAAAACTTCACAAACTGTCACCAAAAGCTGAACTCCATCGGCTGTTGAAAATAAAAATCTTTCGCATCTTATCTTACAGAGCTACGCTGGATTATACTGGTGTATAAACAGGTAACCAGGAGTGGGCATATTTATTAAATTTGATGTTCGGGGATAAATTTATATTCCCACCACACACGCAGGTGTATGGAGCCAGTCAGCGAGCCTGAGGAAGGATCAAACAGCATAGAAGGCTGCTCTAATGTTTTCATATTGGAGTTGCTACCTTCAGTCAGCTCACAGCATCTTTCCTGACTGGGGAGACGTGTACAGATTGGATGTCAATGCATGTAAATCCACTTTTGGCAGTCACAAACAGATGACTGTCACGAGAGGCCCATAAAGCGAGCAATTTTTTGAACATAAAGTGATTTCTAACCCCCCCCCCCCCCCACCTGGTGAGGGGCATCTGTTGGACTGGAGCCGTCATGAGAAGCCGAAGCTATTATAGTCAAGTCATGCTCAGTTTTATATTTAACAGAGCGTCAAAGGTGGATGGTGGGAGGAACGAGTGGTGGTTCGGGAGAGTCTGGGAGGGGCAGCAGGGACTTCAAAGCATGCTTTCACAATAGGATTTTCAGCTTAAATCCACATAAGGAAAAAACTGTCATCACTCCGAGTTGGCATTATTTTTGTCTACTAAGAGGCCTTGGCCATTTCAACAATACAACCCATGTGTGTGGGTGTATGTGCATGTCGATGGCGGTGCCATAAAGCAGTAAGGGAAGCTTCGACTTCTGTATATGTTCGACACTTGTTTCCACACGAAAGTCTGAGTGTACTGAGCAGTGACAGGAAGGGATTTATACTTGCTGGAGTGGATATGAGGGATATTCTTTCAAATGGTAACAACTCTTTTTGAATACACAAAGTGACTCCAGAGTTACGAAAGAAGTCTGAGCTCTAACACCAAATAATCTTAGGTAGTGTTAAGTTACAGCACAGCTCTCTCTCTCCGGTCCGTACCTCCCTGCTTCGTACCGGTTGTGGACCATCATCGTTGGCCGAAGTGCTTCTCCTCGTATAACTTGACTTGAAAATCTACGCAGATAAAGGGAGAGATCAATGAGGTGATGAGAAGAATGAGGAGAGCAAAGAAAACCAAAATAAACCTCAGAGGATGCTCTGAAAACTTACTGGTGACAGGGGAACGGGATTCTCTCGCAGATATCTGGGGTTCTCGATCTGAGGGAGTAAACAAAAAGAAACGTTAGAACTGCCCTTCTCCTCTTCCTCTCCCGACAAAGCGTTGCCACCGCCAGAATCTAACCTCCGCCCTAACTTTGCCATAAACAATGTGGGGAGCACATCAAAAGCCCAGCGCTGCGGCTTGACTCTCTTCCGTCAACTCTTGTCTGTTTAGAAAGACAGAATGCGCCGGGCTACTTCAAGGCTTTGTGTGTGTGGCCAGCTCTGTTTCCGCTCTCGGCCCCTCTTTGCTGTCCCTATTGTCAACACTCAGGACCGCTAATCTCCAAGCTATCCCCAGTCCGTTTACTGTCAGGCGGAGACAAATGTGTATACATCCCAGTCAAACACTGACGCAGCATGTTCTGTGATTACAATATGAGACACGAGAGACTGATGAGGGCGAGCAACGAAACCACCTGAAAGTAAGCAGGTCAGTCCATGTGACTCGCGCACCTCGCTGACTGCGACAGACACTGCAAAAATATCTGCCGGTTGACAACCTGCTGTTTTGCTTGCACTATCTGAGGTTTGTTTATGACCCCATTACTTTGTTATGAACTCACAGTACCATAAAGCGGTTCTCTCTGAAGCACTGGGGCTGTCTGTAGGGGCTGCCAACTAGCAGCAAGATCACAGCTTTTCAAAGTAGTCGAGCTGACTCTCGAGATGACAGCGCTGAAACCCAGTAAACAGTTCTGTTGCTAATCTCTTCAACATGGGGATGAAGGAGGAGAACAAGAAGGAAGAGGAGGGAAGTGTGGGACTCCTTCAGTGTTCTAAAAAAAAACGGATTTAACATTGTGAGGTGGCACAACCTACACAGAGCTAATCCAGAATGAATGGGAGATGAGAGAACAGGGACCTGAAAGAACCTCAGAGTTTGGGACCAAAATAGTTACAGCTAAAGAATGATGAAAAAGCCACAATCTGTTGCTTCAGGGGCTTGAGTTAGTGACAGGTGGAAAAGATGAAAGAAGCTCCGCCTCCCTGCTAAGTCTGCATGCAGGTAGAAACAGGTTAGGCTTTCTGCTGGCTGATGTACGGCGCGCACCTCGCAAAAGGAAGCATCCGATATGACGACAATGACGGTTATTGTGAACTGCTACAGTGTAACACATGCATACGCACATAGGGATACACCCATGGGATCGCTTTTCAGTGCCTTTTGGGGTCACTAACTGATATTCATTTCCAGCAGACAGTGAATCCTGCTGGACACCAACCTTCAGCTTTAAACTCTAGCGTGACTCTAAAACGCGTACACATCTCAGGATTTGACATTTCCCTCACAAGGACCTCATTTTCTTTGACATAAGAATGACAAATAAAGAGATTTTGGCCTCCACAACAATAATACATACACACAAAAACATTCGCACGCACACGGGAACATACCACTGAGCAGTGTCAGCGCTCAGCTGCATCACTGCTGTGTTGCCTTGATGCGTGATGAATTGCTAGTTAAATCTGGCAATGCCTAAAAAAAAGAGAAAAAAAATCCACATTTGCTGAGTGATGAATCAATCAATATTCTTCTAAACTAGTGCCCGGGCTCACAACAAGAATGGGATTTCTTTTTATATCCGCAGACAGCCAGTCATCAGTTTTGATTGAGCACGGCCCACAGGGCAAGGAAGACATGTAGACTAAATGCTGTGGTGTAATGCTGGCACACTGCAACACTAAACTTGGACTTGCTGCACACGTATACCAGTGTGTACACGCTCTCTTTCTTTTTTCTCTGTGTGCCCACACACACAAACACACGCGCGCTGCTCCAAACACATGTTTGTGCAGCCTCACAGCTGGCTCAGCGGTCTTTATGTCACTGGAGACCGACGGAGACGGATGGACGGACGTATAAGAGGAACAACACGCCAGATCACTGCGACCGTCTGGCCGGCCGAAAAAACACGGCGTGATTGATGGCTTCCTAGTTTCTGTGTCGCAGTGACAGCACGCCCATTCAACCACAGACAATGGATCGCCAAGTGGTAGCGGCCATTGCAATGCCGCCAACAGGGTAAACTGAACCCTGTGTAAACAAGACGGAAAGGTTTTTACGCTACAGTTACTCGTTCAAAAGATGTGCAAAATGGCCTCAAAACTTCTTTTTCACCAAATGATAACAAATGCTCCCTGCCTCCAATGGTCACACCTTGTTGGTTTTGTCTGATGTAACTTTTTGAGACACGTCGTTGTCATGTGTTCTCTCATTTTTGTTTTCCATGAGCTGCAGTGTCCTTGGGCAAGACACCTAAGCCCGAAGACGTGCGGGCACCTTGCATGGCAGCCATCAATTTGGTGTTTGAGTGCGTGAATGATAAGGTGTGACTGGATGAATGACTCATCGTGTAAAGCACAGCAGGGCTGCTCAGGCAATAAAATGTGCTCCAAAAGTAAAAGTCCACTCAGCATTTAGGTCAGCGAACGCTGCTTGCAGCTCAACTGTGAAACGAAATTCCCTCAAACTACAGACTGGGTGAAAGTTGAAACAGATGGTGCTCCAGCTGTGACAGGTTTTGTATCTCTTAGAAAAACTCCCATCCGGGTCTGAAGCAATCTGTCCTCCACTGTCCGGTGCAGTTGCCAGGCTGGCTATGCTGACTTTAGACCATTAGAGGTGAAACGAACAACAAACCAATATGGACTGCTTCAAAACATCTAAAGAAAAGCAGAAGATGTTCCAGATAGAGTGATGCTCGGCCGGGGCTGAAATTTCGCCGGAGCCGGCCGCTTTGAAGAGGCGCATCTTTGAAACTTCTGTAAACTTGAGAGGGGATTTGTGTGTGCGTGTTTGTGTGTGAGGGAACATCTGTTGATTTGAAAGATGCAGGCTTGGGGGAGCGTTGCCAAGCAATGCTTCTTATCAGCGTTTCAACATAGAGGAGAGGCGAGCGGCGCAGTGCACGGCTTCAGGTATGCCGATAGGTACCTCAGATTACCTTCGTACTGAGGGAGAGGGAGAGCAAAGAGGAGAGAGTCAAGGGGGTCCGAATGGACAGAAGGAGTGGAAGATAGGGAAGGGGAGGAGGGAGGAGAAAAAAACAAGAAAAAAACAGAGAGAAGGAAGTTTCTGCAAAAGAAAAAAAGATCAACGTGCAAATAATGAAGGAGAAAGTCAGAGGGGCCGAGCGAGCGGAGAGGAAAAAGAAAGAGTCAGGGTCATGCAGGTGAGGAGATAGGAAATAAAAGACATGAGGGCAGGTTGCTTATCAAGCCCTGGCATGGTGCACTCCAGACAGAGAAGATAAGAGAGCTGCACACATCTTCAAATTCTCAGTTTACACAACCCTTCCTTCACTCCCCATCTCGTCCTCACGTTCCACAATAGCAGTAAACTGCCTAAAGGAAGTGGCTTCGAGAGGACACAGGTGAAGGGTTGGGGTTTTTTTTTCCAACACCACTTGTTCAGAGGAGTGCCAGCAGTACGGCTCAGTCAGCAACGCTGCGGCGCCGGTGTGGGTTTCACTCGTGAGTCGAGAGTTTTGGAGTCGCTCCCGTCGCAGTGAGCAGCAGCACGATGACGAGTGGATGTAGCGAACGGGCTCAGGGCGCGCCTCTGGACTCACCCCCAGGTTCCAGCTGTTGAGACGAGCCTCCAGGTCACTGTCATCGGGAGACATGTCTGCCTTCAACCCGCCATCCACCTGAGGAGCAAATGTGGGGTAAAAGAGTGCAACAGCCGCGGTAGAGAGGGGGTGATATAAATTAGAGGAGGGAATTTAAAAGATGTCTGACGGCGCTTTGATTGGCAGTTTGGCCTGAGGAAGCGAACAACAGGCAGCGATGGAGGTTATCACCGGCTGCTGACACAATAAAATTCCTCTCTTGGCAACAACAAAAGTGTTCTTTAAAAGCTTACAGATATACAGTACACCCACATGTGTTTTCCACTCGACTCCCTTGTTATCTCCATCTCTCCACCCTTTGCTCCTTCACTCTCCTCCCTTTCACATACAGCGCTCCAGATGTTTGGCAGTTCCACATCATTTCCGTCACGCAGTGAATTCCACAAGAGGGGGCATATGCAGCCCTACCGCCTGTCACTCTTGTTTTCTCCGGTCTTTTGTTACGCCGGGGCCCAGGATTTGTTTTATACAGTATCATTCGAATGCTTCCAGGAGCTCTGTTGATACAGGATCGGTTTACTCAGGTCGAGGTTGGGCAGCGGGGTTGAAAAACGGGAAATATCTAATAAAGTTGAGGGCGCGACAGAGAAAGGAGAGATGTTGTTGAATTTGATTAGAATCTGGCGGAGTGTGGACCTTGGGTGGACCTTAGCAGGACTGCACTGACGCAGAGAAATCGCTGAGTGCAATAGCTGGGGATTAAATGCCCCTTATGATTAAAGTGGCATTAGGGTCCCGGAGCCTCACCCTCGAACAAACAGAGTAAATGGCTTCATTTCAATATCACGGAATGCCGGGTATGCGGATCACTGGCTGTTCAAAGCAGCATGTCATGGTCTCGGTATCACACCAGGAATTCAAAGCTTTGTGTGGAACACAAGTGAGCAGCTCAAAGTGGCTGCAGTCGCATTCGAGGTGAAGTCAATGACCTGAGCAACAAGCCTGCGCTGTTGACTATGATGAACACCACATTTAAGCTGGATTTACTAAACTGTGATAAATGTTCATTACACAAGTTAGCGTTTGCCTCATTTTAGTGAATCGACAACTCTGGGACTTTGGCCCCATGTCAGAGGAATGTAGAGAAATCCACAAATCTACATTAAAAAAAGAGCAAAACACTGTGTCCATGCAGGCATCAGTGGGATCTCTGTTAATAATTTAGAGTTTTCATCAGCACTACCTTGGAGCAATCTAAAAATCTGAGGGAAAAACTGAACCTTAAAACAGAAACGTAAAGGTGAGGCTGACAGAGTGGAGCACTGCGATGAACTCACTGTTCTGTCATCCTGTCTGAGTGACTGCTTGAGTGGACTGGATGACATGGTGCGAGGTGGAGTCTTCTCCTCGTACACCTTTCTCCTGGAGGAGAAAGCAGCAAGAGAAGAACAAGGGGTTCACGGTATGTGCTTGCATGACTTCAGCGGTGAATGCATCGGCCGCCTGCCTTTCAATTTACACATGTACACAACATCAACATCTGGCACTGGTTGCATAGTTTGCGGTCTGCATTTCAACCCACTCCTACAATAAACGTCTCAGCAATACATCAGACTGCTTCCATGAACAGCCCTGTGTGCACGGCGTTCAGATCTTTGAAAATCAAATTCCTCAATAAATGTCTTGTTGTGTCCATCACAGGTTAAACAAGCAGCACTCGATGGACACTGATTACTTTCAGTGACACACACACATGCACGCACACATGCACGCACGCACGCGCACGCACGCACGCACACCTCTGACTATTTCTTATTGGCCCACACAGACACACAAGAAAGCATCACTGAGCTCACAATCTCATTAGACACAGGCCCACCAGGAAATAACAGCCTATTGATGCTAATTGAATGAAGATGTTGAAGAGGCTTGAAAAGTGAAGGACAATAATGAGGAAAGCCCTGTTATCGTTTGAAGAGATCGCATTGCCTTGGAGAGGGCGCTGTTTTACACTTTCATTCGGAGCCTCTGGCCATCGTCGTTGTACCCGTGTCATGTTGTAGAAATATTAGTTACAGGATAATTAACAAATCCTATAAATGTTAATGCTTCTGTACATAACAAAATTATGACACAGGAGATTTTACACTCATTCACCGACCTTCCAGTGAGTGTAAAAAACAAATAATTTGATTAGATTGCAAGTACAAAAAGATCTACAACACTGAGCATTGCTTTTTATCATATATATGAAATTGAAGATATCAGTTTTACATCCGTAGGTCTTTTGTATTGTTCCTGAAAGTGCACGAGCACACATGCACTGAGACACACATCAGCATGCACAAGCGCAAACACATGGAGTCATGAAAGTTGGATCGTGGGGCCAAGCTTTGCAATTTTGGGCCTCTGAGTCAACAGGTGGATGAGGATAATTGAATCAGATGTGTCTGGAGTCTGAGGCCCAGAGATCAAAGCAGTGGCAAGTCAGGCCAGAACTACACACACACACACACACACACACACACACACACACACACACACACACACACACACACACACACACACACACACGAAAATGAGAACACCAAGTAGAGCCTCAGAAGCTGCAGCTCGGCTGATTAAAGCAACCTGACATCCATACCCCAGCCTGACCTCCAGGTGCAGAGCCAGCAGGCCCGGGTCTCAGCCTCAGGCAACCTCAGGAAAGCAGTCTGACCTTGGGACACAAACATCCCCGTGGCCCTGCTCACCCTCCACCAGCACCCAACCACCTGGACGGGAGATCAGTGGAAACATTCTGGCCTGTGAGTGTGAGCCGTGCGGCGTGAGGCATTTAAGACCGCGCCACGACTCACTTTTGCAACTGCAAAGACAATGTTGTTGTCTCAGTTCCCCAGAGACAGAGGGAAGAAAGGGTCTGGAGATTAAGAGTTCTCATATGTGAAGGATTATTACACAGATGGAAGGCAGAAACAAGGCAGAGAGGAGATAATAAGAAGAGTAAATGTGACAGAAGAAGCTTAAAAATAGGTTGTAAAAGTGCATCGGAGGTACCACATACAAAAAAAACCAACCACTGCCCAGTTAACACACTCTGCAGTGGCACTTCAGCAGTGAACCGGACACCAGCAGTGCTGTCAAAACCAGACTACTATGTCTTTATTATCACCTGCCTTCTTCGAACACAAGGCCACATGGAAGATTGAGTGGACATCCAGGCTAATCACCAAGGCTGTTTAGCATGATCTTTTGACCCTCCCTGACTGCCTCTGCTTTCCCACAGCACTCCCCCGCCTGAACCGGCACCATAAACGTAGCAGTGGCTCTATCTTGTGGCTGAAACAGGAACGCCAACATTTCCCGGGAAATGCGAGGTGAAATGCGATCAGGGCAGTTCTTGCTAATGAGGTTAGATGATGTGTTGGTTAAAACAGGCACATTTCAACACTTCCGCGTCTCTGTAAAACAGAAGTGAGACCTCAAAAGATCAAGAAAAAAATAATCACCCCTGCTTTGGCTTAAGTGAAACCTAAATGGAGCCTAACAGTTTCATAAGCTAAAAGAAACTCTTGTCTGTCACCTGACTAATGGTGAGTGAGACAGATCAAACGTTGCCACATGATAGGGAGAGAGTCAGACGAGTTCCCTCTATTTAATCTTATCTAAATGAGAGAGACACATAAAAGGACTCTTGGCCTGGCTAATTTTCTCCATCAGGACGTTAGCCTGTGATCTGAGCGTCTTTCATGGTCTTATCCCAATCAGACACTGTGGTGCTCAGCAGTCTGCTGCACACAAAACCTTTCTGTCCAGTGCCTGTTGAGCTGCATCCTGTGGAAATGCAGACACATGGGCTCACGGCATACTTCATCTGATCAGATGCAGCCATTCACTCATATTTGATGATGTGGGAATACTTTATGCAGCCTAATTGTAAAATATTTTACAACTCTACACGAGTAATATGAAGTCATGCAAGCTACAGGACTCAATCAATCAGTTCTCACTGGATTTTAATTGTTTTCAGGCAGGTTAATGAAGCCTAGTGTGCAGACTTAGACCAACCATTTGGTTGTTGCTGATCAGCATGCTTGTGTCACATGGGAATGCCATGATGCATTCGGGAGAGCTGCTTTGTTTTCGTTTCATCCTTGGAATATGTGTCATTTATTTTGCCAGCTGATAAATCTGTTGACTGATAATTAAAAAAAATGGTGAAGAACGTTGCATTTTCCACAAAATGTGAAGATTGGAAAGACTGAAGTCAAACCTACTTTTTCTTCAAAATACATATTCAGATTGATAAGGAGTGGGTGCGAGTTAAAGCTCGGCCCTCCATGTCTCGCCTTTTTTATGGGAAAAATAATTGCCTCCCCCTTGCTATGGATGGAACCCATAAAGACATGAGAGTACCATCCAGACAGTAGGCCTGTGTGTCAGATCCCTCCGCAATTGTCTCCTAATAAGAAACTACCACATCTAATCATAATGACATGACTCTGCAGCCCCAGCAGACAACTCTGAATTAAATATGGCAGCGGCGGGGCTGTACTCGCTCACACAGTGCCCTGGTGTATATTAAGCCCTCTTTACTACAGTTACAGAGCTCGTTTTTATTCTGCTAATAACCATATGAAGCCACTGGGTTCTGAATCTGAATTGTCTTTCCTTGTTCGTTGGAGTGAAAAAAGCATGAAGCAATATTAACACCACTTTGTCGGGTCCAGGAACTGCATGCAGTCAGATGAACTCTCCCTCTGAGAAAGCGAGGAGGACGGATTCAGCAAGACGTTTTGACTCCATGTTCTGGTTTGTCACAAGCTGTAAAGATAATCGTCACAATCCTGAATCCAAAACGCACAGATCCAGTGCTCTTGCATTTCCTCTGATGTTGAAACTCTCAAACAAGCCACATGATTTAGGGAAAGCAGAGCACACACTGATGAGCTACCAGGAGTTGTTTTTCCTTGCCTTCTTTGGTCCGCAGGGGTTTCACCTCAGGTAGAGCAACGGGGAGGGAGTAAAGACGAGAGAAAGCGGAAAGACAGGTTGGGGAGAATTGGAGAGGTTCCCCGTCCTCCTCTCATGTTGTTTCGAAGCATCTCTCTCTTTGAAAAAGTCAGAATGGACAGCTCATGCTGGACTGATGCAAGAACTTGGCAACATCTTTTGGCTTTTTCAGATAGCGCTGCTGAGTAAATATGATGGGCAATCAGTCCCAAAAGCTGTGTGTACACAGTTTCACAGAGAAGTTCAGTGTGTTTGGTCGGGGAGAAACTTGAAAACAGAACGCCTGAATAAATGTCGTATGCGTTGTACGGAGCATCTTCCATATCTGCTTGTTTGTTTTTTGTCCTCCCGTCAGAGATGTTGAGTCAGTATCTGGGACAGGAAGGCAGTCTTTGCTGGAACAATGATGGAAATTCAGCCTGATATTCATAAACATCGCTGTGTTTCCCTCTGATGAATTTCAAAAGGCTTGAGTGTCTGACTCTCCCACTTCCACAAGCAGCTACACACTCTTGAAGGGACAAATAAATGTTAAGCTTTCACCCATTGTGGAAATACAATGCATGTAAGGTCTTGTGAGTTCTTCTCAATCTAAATAACATCGCGCTCCTCACAGAGTCAGATGAACTCATATTTCTCGCATGGAAGCAGCTTAACAGTACTAAACACACAGTTCCAGAGATAAGAAATATCGGTATGATAAGCATCCGCAAAATTTGACATTCCGGGAACACGAGATTTTTTACACAGCAGGCATCAAGAATAAATCTCTTTCAGAGAGCAGCTTCTCTCCTCAAGGTGTGCTCGACTGGCATTGGAGCCAGACAGCTGTCACTCTGTCTCTCTTTTTAGAGGAAGAGAGACTCCAGTCTGCACTGCAGTCTCTTACACTTCACCGGTAAACCTGCAAATCACACTCGGTGACACAACAGTGAAATGTTTGCCTTTTAGATCAATCTCTGCCTGCCTGCTGTGGATTGAGTCAAATGACTTTGTCACAAGCATTCCTGAAGAGGTCGGGGATTCTTTTTAAAAGTTTGTATGTGTCAACTAGCTATGTTAATTTCTTTTTACGCTTTGGCCTTTCTGTTTGTAAAAATGAATATCCTATACCCCTACACTTGACAATACAAACAAATGAATCTTCAGCCGGCTCTTGGAGGATTCTCATCTTCATTATATGAGCATGAATGGGTGAAGATAGTCAAAAAGTACCTGCGATGTGCTGCAACAGGTGTAGAACTGGGCCTGTCCTTAAGCAGATCCAGAACCAAGCTGTCATTGGTGCAGCCAGCCAGCTCCCCCGTCACCCAGTCAGGCAGACTTGGATCGCCGTGCTCCAATGGCTGAACACTCAGTGGTTCATCGAAGTAGATGCACTGCAAGATTCAATTAGGATTCAACAAATAACAATGCGGGTTGTCATCTATTGGCTGGCAGTTTATGCTTTCAGTTACACCAAAGGCACGCGTCTGCACCTGTCCTTGGAAAAGTAATTGTGACGACTAAAGTTTCATTTTAACACAGTAAATACTTAGTGCCGCAGTTACTATCCCTACCATGTAAGTAGGGAGCGTCTTGAGGCGTCCGGGTTCTGGTTTGTGGTTGAAAGGCCCCTCCAGAACTCCTCTTTTGAGCATATGCAGGAGCAAACGGGCATACATGTTGCGATTCTTCCGACCTGCCAGGCCGGAGCCACACACGAGTGGGTCGCACAACTTTTTGATCCATATGGCACAACGCTGGCGCTCTGAGGACAGGAGAGAGGGATGATTATTCAAAAACATTATCATCACGTTCATCGTGGAAAAATAGAAACTTTTTGGTGAATGAGTTACAACATAATGAAGGCAAGCAAACAGGCGATTGATTCACTACAAAGTCATCCCTAATTAATTACACTGATGAATTGAAAACGTGGCAGATTAAAGAAGAGTCAATGCAGAATTTATAAAAGTGTATCAAGATGTGCAAACAAAGAGTCAAAGCATTCAAAAGTACACTTTAGAATGACACTCAACCAAAATTACATTGAGTAAAATGATTAAAGGTCTCCCGGTTGATTTAAAGAGCAAATATGTCATTGAGGCCAAATGTGGTTAAAAATGTAACAAATCACCATGTAAACGGGGCCAGTATCGACAAATCCAATTTTAACATCGTCCTCAAAAATCCCCAGAAGCTATAAACCAGTAATAATAGGCTCCAATTAAACAAACATGCTGCTCCCCTTTGAGCTTGTATTTTGAGACGCTCGCTCCATCTTTCTCCAATAATTCTGTTGGATTGAGGAAGATTACTTGCGCATCTTTCATTGTGGAAATCCCATCTTGTTTGCAAATCAGGCGCATCGATGAGGTTCAAACTAACCTGCTGAACTGTTGACTGACTCTGTTGAGATCAACGAGCAACGACTTGAACACGGAGTAAGAATGACACGCGTCAGACCATCTCGAGTTCACGCACGTCGCACGTGTACCCGGTGAAGTGAGATGGGTACGATGGTACAGTACGTACAGGTGTAAATCAGTCTCACCTGTCTTGTTGGGGTGTTTGAGGACGTACGGTTTCATGTCCAGGAGAAAATAGTCAAACTCATTATCCAGCCTCTCCCATGAGTCCTCGTGTTTACTCATGGTGACCTGAGGAGCCGTGTAAAAACATACGTAGTCCAAATTACGCTCACTGATATGATGGCCAGCAGTCCCTCCGCCGAGCAGTTTGGTCCGTGATGAGGGCGGGGAGGGTATCACGGGATGCTTTTAAAACGTGACGATAACTTACGTCTGTAGAGTTAAAAGAACCAGCGAATGTTACAGTAGATACAATAGTGAACATACATAATCGCTGTTACAGTGATTAGCGTCGTGCATTAGCCGACATGCTTCATGTTAGCCGAGCTAAAGCGGCGGGTCCCATAGGATGCCCATAGTTTACAGTTTCTCACGGTCTTTTTTAAATAGAGGGTTTGTAAAACACATGGTATCCAGTGTGACTATGTACCATATGAATCAAAAAACGACTTACTTTGAGCTCTGACTGTGCCGCTCAAAATGGTTCAAAACTTTAGCGTCCTCGCTCTACGCCATATCCGCTTTCCGCGGAGACTCAGCGTCGCCTTGTTGCTATGGAAACTGCTCTGGGTTTTTTTTTGCCTTACACCACACGTACTTCCATTAGTTCAACATTTTAAGCATTTCATGTATGGATGCATGGTCTCCAGCGTTCACATCCTACATGAGAAATTAAAAAAAAGATATTTTCATGTGACAATGCTTGCAAGTCATGTCCAGGTTTATTATTTTAATATTATTGGTGATCTTGAGCTAAGCTAAACAGACGTATTCGGGAGAGTTCAATAAAGTCTGCAGTGCAACATGGCGACACGCGATGGCGCCCATTTTCTGTTTTTAGAGGGCTCGTCAGCGATTGACAGAGATGCGCGTGAGCTTCAAGTACGCCTCAAATGTTCTGAAACTTGTTAGAATCCGGCACTACTTGGTCGAGTCCTACGGGTTTATTTCAGAAAAAAACTTGATTATTTCTTGTGGGAAAGTTTCTGATTTGAAAACAAACCGACCAATTCATCATTGATTCATAGTCTTCAATGGTGTTCTGCAATGGAAACTAGGGGGGAAATCGTTAAGAAAAGAAGAAAAATGCCATTGATGTACATCTGTATTTTCTGTTCTTTATTTACAAAAAACATTCATTGGTTATCCAATGAATGCATATTTTGCACCCGACATATGTGTGTGTTTGCAGAGTTTAGCATCTAAAAAGCAGTGGTTAACTACGTGTGCGCTGAACATGTGGTATTTCCCACTGTACGTGAAGGCTGCTTTCTTCGACGTCACTTTGAATGAAAAAGTAGCGCTCAGCTGTGGACGGAGCAGAGGGAGGCGCGCGGTCCACCCAGAGCCACCGAGAGGAGTCACCACTTGTCAAGAGCTGCGAATAATACGAGGAGCTGAGTGAAAGTGGTCGGGACAGCAAATTCGCGGCTTTGGGGCTTTTGTTTTTTCCCTTGTTATGGCTGACCATCTTTTACATTATAATGACTCGGCTGGGGTTGGGAACCGATTCGCCCGCAAAGGTGCTTTGCGGCAGAAAAATGTGCATGAAGTGAAAAACCATAAATTTACTGCGAGGTTTTTCAAGCAGCCGACGTTCTGCAGCCACTGTACAGACTTCATATGGTAAGTTTTACCTTCGTAGTTCTCATTAGAGACGATACAAAGCTCTCAAAAGCATTTTACCTGCGTTATTTGTCTCATGTTGCGTTTGAACCCCAGTAAGTTTCTTGTAAGCAGTAAAAGGATGCAAATGAGTTTGTAGACTTTCCTCAAAGTGTGTTTTATTGCTTCAGCTCTCGCAAGCGCACAGGACGCACAAATTCTACGTAGAGATTTTAAGATTTTACCAAAAATAAAAAACCTGAATTCCTCAGTTTTGTGATGCCGTTTTCTTGTGATCGCTGTCACACTTTTAAATAGTCCGTTAACTCAAGTTTGTCTTTTCCCTCTCTTTGCAGGGGATTTGGGAAACAAGGATTCCAATGCCAAGGTAATGAACCTGTATTTGTTGCTTGATGTTTATTGACATGAACAATGGCAGAAATTGTTTGCAGTCATCACAGTTTACCTTTGACCCCAGGTCTTCAAGACATGCAATTACGTTTCACATAAGGCAGAGAACTGTGCACTTGCACATCACTTTTTGTGATCTGGTATTCAGTGAAGGAGAGATTACTGGCCTAATCACACATTCACATCCAGAGTTTGCATAGCAGCATCAGTTTGAATGTAGGTTTAATTTCTTCAGAGGGAAACGCCGTTCTGGAAGAAAAAGGGAGATTAAAGTTTGCTGGTATTGCAAGTGTTCGGGTTATCTAAACAGATGGAACTGATGTTGCACATGATCTGCTCATAAATACTTTCCACAACAAGCATTGACATATCAAACATACCTTTGAAAGCACCCCACTCCTTCAGCTGGCCATTCGCCTGCAGGCTTTGAGCTCTTGCCATCCTTTCAGGTCACAGGCATGTCTAGAAATATTTTGGCAAGTACATGGTCTTCGCGTCATTGTACCTGCCCCTCTGGTAGTAATTTCTTGATTGACTAACATGAGTGGGCTTGAGCCTGTACATTGAGGAACGTTGGTAGCGACGAATTGGTTGGATGACTCTATGGGGAAATCGGAAGTTGAAGGTGCTGAACAGTGGATTATGCCATCCTCTGTGTATTTGATCAAAATGAAAGTTTATGTGCCCAAAGAAGCCAGGATAAGATAGGAATCCCATCCCGAAAGGATTCAAATTCCACGCTTCTTTGTAATTCAGGAATGAGGGTCTCTGAAGAGGGAAGCGATATGCACCAAAAGGTCTTCCCATCATGTAACTGGCTTGATTGGACTTTTTTGCAGTGTAATCTATTACATCGTATCCATGAGATGGTTTAGTAATCTCAGTCGGATATTTGAAGACTTCCTCAAAGAAAAGATTCGGGATGTTTGACTGACCTTGGTCCACATTTGTAACAACGTTGTGGTTTGGGGAACTGTACTCCGATTTGGCCATCCCATATAAGACACCAACTGCTTCGGGAACCCAAAGCTCAAAGGTTGGAGACGCATCATGAGGAGGGAAGTGAGGGACCGACACTGGGAACGCAGAGAGTAGGCTGTCACTGGTACTTTGCGAAACTGGCATTCCACCTTCATAAGCAAAATTGACTGCTGGTGACAGAACATTGTTGGCACCCAGTTCAGGTTTCACAATACTGTCAAGCGGCAAGTTGAGGCCTAAAGGAAGAATGGAAGCTTTCGCAGTGATTTGTGGTCCCCAGAAACCATCATTTGCATCCATGCCCCCTTTGAGGGCACTTTGTGGGTTGGGATAACTTTGTTGCATTGAATCCAAGAGTGGGAAAGCTGAAGGTTTGCTGTAGTTTCTGTAGAGGAAGTCCGTTAACTGGTGAGCTGAGGCGTGATATTGTGTTTTGTCAAAAGTTGGAGGGATCAAAACTTCGTTTTCTCTCGGATCCAGGAGTTTATTCGAGTCAACCAGAACTGGATAGCCAACCCCTGTAGATTGAAAAGGTAAGATCACCACAGATATAAGGCTGCATTAGGGTATCGTGGAGAAAAAAAAAAGCCATTACCTTTTGTTGTGGGCAAGCCAAGATTGCCACTGAACAGCAAAACAATCCAGGACCCCCTGTAAAATAAGCCAGGAAAACTAATGTGATTCATGCTTTTTAAGACAAGAGAAATGCTCCAAAACAGCATCGTTAAAACATACCCCAAAAGGACTCCAGTAGCCATAGTTCTTAGTGTGAGAAGCAGCACCTTGCAGTCCTCTGGGGATATACCTCAAATTATGCAGATTATATCTGGACCATAGAGTAAACTCCATCGTAGCTTGCAGCCTCCACAGGGGTCTCTTATATCAGTTCTCTTGTGTCTTAACAAAGTCTTCTGTCAGCACCTGCTCTCCCGACAATTAGTGGTCAGCTTGTTCACAGGTGTGGTGGCTGGATGGGACCGCCCACTGGTTCACTGTCAAAGTCATTCCAGCCAATGGGCCCGGTGAGTGTGCACAAAAAAATATCCTCTTCTGTTTCCTTTTTTTCTATTGCTGAATGCCTTGTCTTTTCTTTAAACAACAAGCTGTTTTGCATTTATTTATTTATTCATGGAGCCAGAGTGCAACACACTCCCAACAATCCAACACCCTGTGGTCACTGTTTTTTTGACAGTGCTGGATTTCTTTCCATCTGATTCTGCTGCCAAGAAGACGGTGAGGAGAGAGGGAGATGAATTTAATTTCAAGCAGAAAAAGGCTGAATAGGAATTACAGGGGTCCTCTACTGTTGGGCACGTGAGCTCAAATGTGTCCTGGGGCACAAATGTATCCTGGAACAGACACATGTTCTTGGATGTAGCGAGATCCTCTTCTTGTGGAGGATTTATGAGACGCTGTGCATTTTTAAGAACCGCATAGGAGGACAATCCCAGGAGGGCTTAATGTACTGTCCTCCATCAAAAATTCATAGTATGAATAAGTATTGACTTTTATCAGTGTTGATGATGAGCCCCTCAATCGAGGGTGATACAATTTTATCACAAAGGCTGCAAATGACTCGGAGATTGTAAGAATTTGAGCTCTATGAATGCTGTCTGTCTGCATCATGAACTTAACTAGTTGTGTAACACTGACAGTGGTTTTTTTGGTTGCTTGATTGTGATGTTGTTTCCGCCGGTGAAGTTCATAGTGTGTGAGGCGCTCCAGTCACCTTGATCTCTCCGAGCTCCTAATAAGCAGATCAATAAGGCTTCACGTGAACCTTCATCTTTATCCGTTTTGTTGCATGCCCTCCATCAGATCGTGATTTCGAAGACGTGGGCAGATTATTGTGTCAAGGCAACAGCTAGCAGAGGTTATTCTATCCTCCCGTGATTGCCGACCTCTGTTGCAGAGGAGAGCCATCAGAAGAGGGTCGCGGCCGGGGAAGCATCCTGATTACTGACGGGGTCTGTGTGGGTGACACCACTGTAGTTTTCAGGGTTGTGTCTCGTGCGACATCTGACTGATAAAGGCAACAATAATGTGTCGCTTTTCTCGGCGTTCTGTTTGACTGAATGAGTGACTCAAGCCTTTGTGTTTCAAAGCCTTGCAGTGGTTTGTCTTTATTTAATAACTCTGTGTTGCTTATCAATTATCGCTACTCCAGGAATCTGCAGGGTGTGTAACCCCCCCCCCCCATATAACTAAGACCTTTTTTTCTATTCTAGAGATTTCCCTGTGCAATTTGTGGCATGGCTCACTGTAGGTGTGAGTTTCTCTCACGGTCTGTGACGTGATTGGCTGTGGAGAGTCAGCCACAGTGTTGCATCCTGTCATATGGACATGCTGAGTTGTACATTACACGCCTCTACATTATACAGTCAGTGCGGACGTCACTACCCCTCACTTCTCCCCACCTCACTAGGCTCCTATGTATTCTTTTCTGAACGCTCAGTCACTTTTATGGAGACAGGCCTCCTGTTTTCTTGTGTAAATGTGAGTGTTTCTTAACCTTGCATCTGGAGCCCCCTTTTAGGAGCGCTCCGAGGCTTTGCCTGCTCTGAGCTTGTCCAAATTAGACTTGCATATCTCAAACAAAAACACAATAAGAAGCTCGGGCTCTCAGAGATTGCTCATTGTTTTAAAATTAAAGCTTTTGCTTTTGTATGTTGGTGAGAGTGGCTTTTTCTCCCCGGTGTTTCAGTGTAACGTTCTGGCAAATCCCAACACTGGGAAGGAAAAGAGAATTGCAGCCATCTGTCAATAGTGATGGACTGAACTAATAAGCCTGTGTTTGATTGAAATGACATTTTGCGAGTGTACATGTGTTTGTGGATTTGTTCACACTTTGCTATGTTTGTAAAACGTGCAGTTTTTTCCTTGCCCTTTTCCGATTGTCTTGTGCTTAGGAGCGAGTCCCCTGCTAATGCTGAATAAACAGACGCATCATTAATGCATGGAAAACACCCTTGTCTCAGCAGGAAGAGAACAGCTCTTATTCTGGCTAATAGAGGTCACTCGTGTTCTTTACAGCAAATGGTGAAAGTGGGATTTTCTGCAATAAGGTGATAATTTGACCAAACTATCAAGCTGACTGTCCTATGAGCTCCTGCTGCATTTATATGATGCAATCAACAATAAATTAGCAAGTTTACAAATTCACTACAACTCAATTTGTTGACTGCTTCGTCTTTGAAGATTGCATCATTTAAACATCGATATGTGGGGGGAAAAAGGTCATTCTCAGTTAGTCATATTCACAGTGCAGCCTGCTCTCTGAACTTTACCATCATCAGATCCTCTCAATCAAACCAGTGATGTGAGAGAGTGAGTGTGTCTCCACGTTGGATGACTCGCCGCCGTGCTGGATGCTCTGCTCTCTCCCTCCCCTTTGGCCTCGCGGTCCTCCCCAGCCTTTGAAGTGGAGCGTCTGTGGAGATGGCGATGCCATCTGGAGAGCTGAGAACCCGTCGCTGGGAGGAGAGAGCTCTACGTCTGGACACTGTCGAGGCGAGAAATGGAGGGAGAGGCGGTTGGAAAAGGGACAACGAGAGGAGGAAGAGGAGACTTTGTGGGGACGGAGGGATGTGGCTAAGGAGGAGGTGGAGGCATCACTCGTTAGACTGATTCAGCACAGAAGGGTCTTCGGTCACATGGGAGGAGGTGTGAGGGTGAAGAAATGCTGAAGGTCAGAGAAGCCTTTCACACGTTTTAGCTCCTTGTCGCGAGAGTTTGGGCCAAAATAAAGCAAAAGAGTGTGACTACTCAGAGAAACCGAGAGTGAGCAGCAGAGAAACAAAGGTGGTTGTTGTGGTGAGGTGGTGACAGACTGGGAAAGGACTGCCTCCTACTGTCATGTCATTTTCAGTCAGAAATGACCAATTTGGACCGGATTGATTCAACCTGGCTACTGTGGCTACTTCAAGGTGTCTTTCAAGTGAAAAAATCGTTGAACTTTCACAATTGATTTTGCTTGAGGACTGTGGACTTCTTGCTGTCTTTCACTTCAATGGTTCACCTGAGTTTTTAGAATGAGAAGAGGACAGAAATGAACCAAATATCAAAAGCTGTCCACAAGCCAATAAATGCAACAATTTGTGGAAGCCGACAAAAATATTGAATTTGATGAACGAATTTCGAAGCTTTATCACCTCAGGGCGGTAATTCACTTTGTGATGCACTCCAGTTGTCCTGGGAACTTGAAATTGTTAGTGGTTGTCAGAGTTACTGATATGAAGTTGTACCTTCGGGCATTTTTTGTGAGTGGAATCATCCACTTTATGTGCTAAATGGCTCTGTGTTGTTTTTGCTTCTTTGCTTCCATGGTGACGTCTCCATAACTGCAGCCTGCTCACTTTTCGTTGAGTTTGAAATATGAATTTGCATACGCGCTGCAGCCAAGTGCCCACTCTCAGTTTCAATTCTAGCGACCGTTTGCTTCACATAATAATTAAATCTGCATCATGTGCACATTTGAGGGGGTTGCATGTAGGTTGCTCCTCCACCCTGTGGGACATTGCTTGCCCCTGTGGGCGAAATCATGCCTGTGTCAGTCTGCGTGATGAGGGCTGATGATATGTCTCCAATGTTACCGTCGCAGAGCCCTAATGGCAGCGTAGGTGCAGAGCCGATCACTTCCTGTGCCGAGAATGGCGCAACGGGCCTCATTAACCAATCAAGAAGCAGGAGTGAGGGGGTGTAAGAACACGGCAGCGAGAGCGGGCGCGACTCCTGAAGGGGAGCACCAAATAATAAACAAGTTACACAACGGCGAGCCGAGACGCAATGCTGCTTCTCTCAAGTGATGCTGTTGAGATCTGAAGGGTCCTCCTGCCCCACTCTGCTCTGCGTGTAAAGATAGCCTGGATATGTTCATTCATTAAGTCTGATTGGAGGAAACTAATCCGAGGCTCGTTCCTCCTTTTTTTTTCTTTTGAAAACGATTAATTTTCTGCTCGGTGGGCCGTGCATGTTCTCTCCGCTACACTGTACATGACTGTTTATTTACCACGAGTTGGAGATTGTGGAAAGTTAGAGGATGCAGTCATTTTCAAGCTTATTTTATTGCCTGAAAATGGAAGAACGTGAAACATTAATTCTCTTTGTGTTGAGAACTTTGTTGTTAGAAATAGACGATTGCCAAAAACAAAGAGAAGAAGGCAGATTTTTAAAAAAAATTTGTAACCAACAGAATATTAATCGCCTTGAAAAACAGAAGCAAAACACTTCATGTTGTATTTTTTTTTTACATCCAAAGCAGTAAAAAGGAAGTTTTCTTTCAAATGTCTGATCGAACAACCGAAACAGCTGACTTGAAAACACTTTTGAGATTCTCCATCCAAATGTTTTAGCTGAGTATAGAAAAAAACCCCAAAGATTGGGATTAATTAAAAGCATTGAATGAGCAGAAACCACTCACACATTCTTTATTATATCAGTGGCTTTAAACCATCTCCCAGTGCTGTGGCACTAATTACACCAAGAGTTTGAAGCTTCGCTGTCTGAGATAATCAATTGCAAGTCCGTCTCGGATTCACACGCAAATTGTTTCTCTCTACAATTGTATACTTGGTCTCTGTTTTGCCCCCTCCCATCTTCACCTTCTCCGTGTCTGTCACTATTCTCTTTCTCTCTGCCGCTCACGTGACTACTATGGCAACAAAGTGGCCCATTTCCATTTTGTTATCATGGTAACGGTTCTTCTGGGCAGCGTTGATGTCTTTTATGTTATCAAATCGCATTGGCTCTTGGTGATTACAGTTCTTCTGGTCTTGCTCAGGCTTGAGGACCGTATATTCAACTGATTAAAGCAACGGCACCCATTTAAATGCGTGACTTTATCCGCACCCACATCGTCCAGCTTCAATTACTACTTACACTGGACATGAGCAACAACAAAGTGACACAGACAAGCAATGTTGGTTCTCATCACCCTTTGCTGAATTGGTGGCTTGTCGGATTGAATAGTCGAACCTTGACAGCCAGCGCCCCTGAAGGCCTTGGCATCTGCGCGCCAGTTGGCGCCCGTGAGCACCGCGTGACACAAGACTTTATACCATGTCACCGTTGAGGCGATTGCCAAAGTCTGGATGCCAGATGAGAAGCTCTCGTTAAAACGACGATGTAAAGAGAAGAAGCGGCGGCAAGGACCAGCAGATAAGGAGGTGAATGATGGGAAACGCAAAGGGCACAAGCAATTGCTGTGTTGCTTCACGAATGTTAATATTACTTGTGTTTGTACTATCTTATTGAAACAATCAATTTGCTATGCGTGGTATCAGCAGAGTAGTATTTGCCTCTGTTAGATACATCTGTATCATTTCCTTGCTCTATCTTTTGCTGCGTGTGTTTTTTTTCGTCACTGGCTTCTACTCTTCCAACTGTCACCTCCCACATCACCTCTCCTGAATGCTTTTTTATGTACACTATAAATTCACCTTTCCCCCCCATTTCAGTAGTTACTGTAAACTGTTGCCAGAAATGACAACGTGGTGTGCCAAGGTTTCCATGGTAACTGCGTTTGGCCTGTCACGCTGCTTGTGACACGCCAAATATCTGCGGCGCGCACCCCAGACACTCCCTCCCCCCTTCAAAACGTGACAACAACCAAACATCCCCGTTTTCTTCAAAGCGAGTCGGAAATCGCGATTCCGCACAGGAGCTCGTCATCACCTCCCCGGCTCCCACTTTCAGAGCCACACTGGCTGTAACAGTGCATTGGTGAGCCTGTATTGGTAGCTCAACGGTGATCCTGTATGACAGTATAAATCACGATGTGAATGAAGCGCCGAGAAACCCAGACCGGCGGTGGCCGGTAATCACACCCTGGAGCCCAAAAACAGGGAGGACACCGATTCATATCCCATTCCTGACAGACCCACAGCAGCAGTGACCGCCAACAAGTGCAATATTTTCATCTGAACAGACTGTCTCGGCAGATCAAGTCACAATGTTTTGCTTGCATAACACAATGTCATCTGGTGACATTAAAAAGGGGTCTTTTTGGAGGCTCGGCAAGCATTACTCAGCTTGAGAGTGGGTTGTTAATTGTCAGGGAGCTGCTTGTGTGTTTTTGCTGAGACACAATGCCGTGTAATAAGATGACACATGCTGTTCCCTGGTAATCTCTGTTTTAACAAACAAAGGCAAAAGAGCAGCAGGCGAGGCCTCCGGGGGAGAAGTCTTGGGGACGAGAGCACTATGGCGATGCTCTGGTGGAAGGATACGTGTGACTCTGTCCTCACGAAACGCACATTTCTTGTGTGCGCTGTAAACAAGAACGAGTCGCGGGAGCAGTCACCGCGCTGTGATTTAATCTCGGTGGTTGCCAAAAATGGCACCAGGAGGAGAGACAGAAGAGATATCTGACAAGATCCAATAAACGGCTGGCTCCGGGTGCCGCCACCAACATGCTGATAACTTTCGACCATACTGTTTGAGCATCTGTTGCAAAATTACTTGTTTTCGTCCCAGTATGGTGTCCGCTTGTTTATTCGTTTTTCTTTTCTTTTTTTTCTTTTTTTTGATGGATTGGCTTCGGCACAGAGCGTGAGGCGGAGGACGGGTTCGCGCTCCTGCCTCAGCGAGGAGTCGCCGGTCCGATTCGAGACTTTCTGTCTGGAGCTCGCCCGAACCTCCCTCCATCCATCCATCAATGATTTATATGAAGGACACCTGAAGCACATTTAACGGAGGACCGTCACCAGACTCCCAGCCACATGAAAAAGCATCCCGTGCCATGATTATTTCAAAGCGAGTGATCGATACAGCGAGTTTGTTTGTGCGCGCAGTGCAAAACAACCGGCTTCCTGCTCCAGATGGAAAGACCGTCCTCGGGGGAATACAGAGCAGACACGCTCACCTTTACTCGCCTCACCACTCCAGCTGCGCCTAATGAATTCTGCGGTGATTACACTCACGGCTATTTAAGGAGTGGTTTAAGTCATACAGATCAGTCTTGACCCACATAAGGTGGGCACAATTTGCACTCGGGTGGGTTTGGAGCCGGCTGAGTCTGAGGGACTGTGTGTGGGGGACCTGGGGGTCCTTCAGTGGTCACACCTGCAGGATGTACCAACAGATCTCAAAAAAGGACTTAGGGTTGTCGGTGACATTCTGCTGCAAGATCTCGCATGTAACTTTACAGTACAGCGTAGTTTTTTTGCTGCAGCTTTAGACATCAAAGGGATACATGATTCTTTCACCTCACACACAAAACAGGAGTCATCATTGATTCATTCATTCCCTGAAATGTGTGAGGATAAAAAAAAAGAGACAGTGTTCTGCAAACAATCAATATTGCAGCTGTCTGTATCTTTCAACAGACAGCTGTCAGGTCATTTCAGCGTGGACTGATTAACTTGGACTGATTTGATTATAAAATCGCATCAAACGCCCGTCATACTTTGCAGCTTTGTTCAGATGTATTTTGGATTGTTTTTTATGAATCAACAGTTCAGTGGCCTCCACAAATATTTGGGAGAATTACTGCAGCTTAAACAGCTGGAGCGTTTGCGTTTGGGACTGAAACAATTGGTGAGATAGTTGCATATTATCACCAACTGTCAGCTTCTCCTTCCGAATGCTCCCGTCCCTGCTGTTCCAGGTTACCGCAGGTAAAGGTGCCAAGTAAATACGTAACCTGTTATGTAAAAGTGGAATCCTGCTGAGATGAGAGAGATGAGATGAAATGCATCTAAAAGGAGTAGCTGTAATAAAGAAGGCGCGTCTCGCACGGACACTCGGGACTTCCGAGCCTCAGAATTATTTTTGCTATTTCTGTGCAAGGACGGAGATGCAGGGAGACGGGGCGGCAGGGACAATGAGGGAGCGGCAGAGGGTGAGAGGATGTGTGTGCCAGTCTTCTGAAGCGTGCGCTCCTTCTTCCTGCCCCTGCTGTGTGTGCGTGTGTGCGTGTGTGTGTGTGTGTGTGTGTGTGTTGTGTACGTGCGTGTGTGTGTGTGTGTGTGCGCGCGCGCGCGTTCGTGTGTGTCCGTGCGTATGTTTGTTTTTGTGCATTTTGAGGGTCACCCAGTAAGCGACTGCAGTTGGGCTCTTAGTCATCCTCACACCTCGCTCCCTATTTTTTTTTAACCTGACCGTCCATCTGTCCACATATTTGCCACCAAAGACAAGATTCCTTGTAGCAAACAAATTGAAGTATGCCATTTTTTTTCACCTATATGTCAAATTACAGTAAACACCGAGCAGCATGTGGAAAATCATAATGAGAGGAAACACGAGTGAGAGCGGTTTGCAGTTGACGGCAGGTAGTCGAGCTGCAGTTTGTTTGAACGTTCTTTTCAGGGTGCAGGAGAAACGCGCCCGGAAGCCAAATGTGCTCTTCATTCTTATTCAGCCATCTTTTGAACAAATGAGCTCATTTAGGTGTTTCCAACTCTCTGACATTCAGTTCTGACGAGTTGTGCAGCAGGAAAAACAATAATATTGAAGGCTTTTTCAGGAGGTTTTTTACCTCATTAATTTTATGGTCATAGTTAATTGCAGACACATGGAGAAAAAGCTTCAGTGTGACCCTGCTTGACTTTTTTCCAAAGAGCATGTTTGATACATGGAGCAAATTTTAATGCTTTACATAAAACATACAAGTATTTAAGCGTCTGGAGTCATCCAATTTGTGGCACTGTGCCCCTTTGCTGAGGTTTGTGCTTGGGATCCAAGAGAATCTGTGTTTGTTTCCTGTTGTAACGGTTGATGGAAAACCGAAAAAAAGAGATTTTTCCTTAATTTTCCTTGTGCAACATTGCAAAGATCAAATCTTGTGCGCATTCCCAAAGTAACTGTTGTTCAGAGATTCTTCCTTCACACTCCAATCTGCAGACTGCTCACATTTTCGTCAAGTTGTGAACAGCAGTGTTTTGTGCAAAGTATTGCAAAAATTTCCAGAAAAATTGCACACTTCAGCAAAGATCGCAAAGTTTCGTCAACTATGTGGGCGGTGTACGATGCTTCGCTCTGTGTCCATGTTGTACATGAAAGGTTTTTATTAGCTACAGGTACAGACGTTTTCACAGTTTTTTTTAAATGCGAAGCTGGAGTGCTCTGAATAATTAAGATTGAACACTTCTAATACACAATAAAAGCAGGAGAAATTGCAGACATTAAGGGGGACTGAAACTGCCTTCATATAAGGCTCTCACTCAGACAATGCCGAGACGTTCCCCCCGCGTGTTGTATAAGATTCCTCACGTTATGACAGGTTGGTAATGTGCTCTGAGCTGTTGTAGAGATGAACTGCCAGTCCTCATTAAATCTTTCACACACCTCAAAGCAGAAAATCATCCGTGCTCAGCAACTTTTTCTTTAAACCAACCACTGAATTTCGAACTTTCACATGAAATTTCTTCTTCTTTTTCTTCTTCTGTGCTTTGCACGCGGGCTCGCTCCAAAGCGTTCCTCCCTCGTGCTCACCCGCGGTAGAGGAGGGCATGGAGGACAGAGAGGCTGTCAACTCCGACTCCTAATTGAGGGTGTCATGGTTGTGTCTCCCCCTTATCGTTCCCAGCCTCTCCGCTGCGCTCGGGGCAAATATAGCAACAGGCACCACAGGGGAGAGCCGTGTTTTTTCTGGCTTCTGCATGGTGGAATGGAAGGAATTTTATCGTTTGATCTGAGGTCCCTGCAGCGCTCATCTCAGGGTTCGATCACATTACGAGGGACAATATTACTTTAGTCTGGTGCTTTTCTGAACAGTGTGTGTGTGTGTTATTGCTCTTCCTTCTTGAAGTCATATGAGAGAGAATTTGGCCTCAGATTAGTCCCACGTGTTCTCTCTCCTCAATGGATTGAATCAACATGTTGATTTATTTTAGTTTCTCTGAAGGGATTCATGTGTGTTAACATCATTTCTCATTGACTCTCATATCTCAAACGCAATACTGTAGTGAAATTAATTGCTTGGATGATATCAGGCACACCTATAAATAATGGCTCCACCAGGATGCAAACATGAGCTGCAGAATCATCTTTTGTTTGAATTTTAATTTGTCTCAAGCTGTAAAATTCCTTCCAGGTTTGCTGATTTTACACATTTTAAGGGTTTTTTTGCTGTGCAAAACGACACACTTGCACTTGTGTTTGGTCTGAATCTTTACAGGATTTTCTGTCACTGTTGCTGCTGCAGAAGCTCCAACATGTTTGTCTGCAGAGCAGAAATAGTAAGCCATACATCAACCACGCCCCGCTTGACAACAGACAGCAGGGCTGCTCACACCTACTCACACACGGTTCACACGGTGTACAGTGAAGGTCGGCTGTTTCTTTCAAAACGCACAATGTGGTCCCTTTCCATGGAGCAGATATTACAGGAGCGCGTCATCACTGCGACACGCAGGCAGGCTCCGTAATGCAAACTGAATGTCAGACAGAGACGCTAGCCTTGACAAGCCGGTTCAAACTGTGTCAACAGTTCTTTTGATCCCGGCCGGCAGCACGGACACGGCAGCTCCCGCTGGAACAGTGCGGCGGTGGGGGCTGTTGAGAGAAAAATTGGGCCTCCCTCTGTAAGAGCAGCTCTTCACCTGGAGCCAGCGAGGGCTGGTAAGAAACACAGTGGCGGAGAGAGGAGCCAGAGAGGTGGGCGTAATTGTGCCTGAAAGTGAGGTTAACCACATTCGATGGGCTAAATTACCCCACAGTAGAGAGCAGTTACAAAGAAGAGAAAGGTGTGAGGCTCACAACCACTTGTTCTACAAACCAGAGGGTTTCATTGTCTCTTTATTTTGGACCCAATTTCGCCTTAGTGAAGAGGTTTTGTTTGATGACCAGCTTGCATCTAAAAACGAGCTCAAACTATCACTTCATATCAAAGCGCGTTTATGTCAGTCAGTCTTCTGGCCGTCTCCTGGCGTTCCTGCATGATTACCGAAGGAAAAATGGAGACGCAGAGGGTCAACGGTTACTGTTATTGACAAGTGCCACTGTCAAACCGTGCTCACAAAGTTGCTTGCCCCCAAGCTCCCTTCCAGGCACTGCACTGTGGCAGGGCTGGTTTGTGTGATTAAAACTACAAACAGGAAATGGTTGAAGACTGGGAGGGCGTCTCTCAGTAATCTGAAGCTTAGTAAAGCACAACTTAACCCGCAAAAGCATCCTATGTTGCCTGATCTGCACTTCACTGACGTTGTCTCTCATTTCTATTCATCATACCAACACTGGAGCTAAATTCATCTCACAATTTGGGCTGTGATGACCTTTGCAGACTGTCCTCAGGTGAAAACGGTGGAGTGTCCCTTGGAAACTATTGAAACCTGCAGACAAAGGTTAGAACCTGACCTTGTTCTAAATTTGGACATTCACATGCCATCAAATTATTCATTCAAGCTGCGTGACATGCTAAAAGGGAGACAACGCGTGGGGTGTATTCTCCCTGCGAAGAGGCTGGCTATAGGTTTTAAATCAAATGGCCACCTCATGCTTTTGCAGTCTCACTGACATACGGGCCTATCTCCTCAGTAAAAGGTCATGAGTTATTTAGTGTCAGAGAGAGCAGGAGTGCTGGAAAGATGTATGCAGTGGGCAGAGAAGAGATTTCTCTTTCTACTTGGGGAATCTATACAGTTATGCAGCTCAGCATTTGTGCCTGTACATGTCTTGTTTGCACGCAATAATTGGTGATTTACTTTCTCACAATTGATGCCATTGAAAAAGCTGTTCCAGCCATCACAGAGTTCACTGGTTTGAATCGTCTGACTGACCTGAGCTGATAGCGGCGCTCGCATCAACAGCGGGGCTGAGAAAGTCATTGTTGTTGTAACTGAATGGGAAAAAGAAGTCAAACATAACAGAAAGAAAATAAGAAGGCGTGGGGTGGCGTGGGAGGCAGCAGGTGCTAATTGAAACCATCTTGCAGAAAGCACAGAATGCCATTTCACCACAGCTGCTGCCTCTCGTTCTTCTCCCTCCCTTATTCAGCTCCAAATGGTATGAGCCATGCACTCGGCAGGCTGACTAATCGCTCTGCACAGGCTTGGATGCCGGCGCGTGGATTAACTAGGCCAATTAGCCAAGCACAGAGGCGCCTAGCGATGAGACGAGTCGTGGCCCCTTTCTCAGCCGAGTGCCATTCATCAGCAAGAAGGGGGCTGAAGCAACTCTACAGTTGACCGAGCGACTGACGGCTTCTTCACGCACGCCGGCCAGGTTTTTTTGGCTCAAACCCCTTGACCTCAATATAGCATGACTGTGGTTCTCTGGGGCTCGGCAGTCTCTGGGCAAGAGCAACACACTTCTGAAGAGCTCAGCGAATGGACAGAGGAAGCAATTGTGTGCCAGTGTGTGTGGTTGTTTGTGCGTCGGTTTTCCGGGCACACGTGTCATCGGTCAGGCAGCGTCTGCAATTTGCCGTTTGCGCCTGAACCAGGACGGGAGTCTCTGTGTGGCTCGGTGTTTATGTACAGTTGGAGGTAAATAAAGAGATGCCGATGTGTGTGCGTTTGTGTGTTGTGTTGTGTTTGTGTTTGTGTTGCGGCACAGAGCAGACCTCGCGGTGAGAGCTGTCCAGTCAGTTCTTGTCTGCTTGCTTCGCAGTAAATTGGCCCCAGCTGACCCAACTCCTCTGTGTTTTACTGACTCCCAAAAGATCACACTAACTCAATCAGGATTGCCAAATTGAATTCTTTCCTTCTGTCGGGTTTTTCTTGAACCTTCCTGGTCACGTTCGCATTATTGTAAGTCATAAATCCACGATTTCACCAGTTATATTTTGCACTATTCCCTTCTCAAACAATTATTGGAAAATGACTGTCTCAGTTGGGTCTTTCGCCTTTAACTCTGAGCTACCTATGTGTCTCCTCCAACTAATTTGCTGTCAGATGAATTTGTTATTCATAATTTACAACCCGGTGCTTCATGCTCGCTGAAGGCCAGGATGATTGATCTTAATTTAGGCATTGCGCTTGCTCGTCTGACTCTGGTCTGTGATCACAAGTGGGAGAAATGTGAGTCACACACAAAATTCACGATGAGTCATGCTTCTTAACCAAAGCACCGTCAGGTATAGTTGTTATTAAAGCTGACGTCTCGTGGCATTTTGCTGCTTCCAGAGCGTATTTTGAGTCAGCCGATGCTTGCGCATCGCGCACAGTCACAAGAGCAGATGAGGTAGCCTCTTGTCAGCAGGGGATCTTTGATGTTTTTCTGTAAAAACAACTATTTTTGTTCTCGCAGAGGAGAGCTTTTCAATGGGCTTTGCGCACATAATGTACATGCGCCTTCGACTCCACATTTTATACCAAAGATAAACCAAAATGCAGCAAGATGATGAGATAACACACCAGATGCCTCAAAGTGTTTTATACCTTCAGTATTGGTTCAATACGGTTCTAGCTTGCTGTAATAAAGTTCCTGATTGTGCACACAACTAATGCCATCAGTCTTTCTTAAAGTGCACTCGGAGCACTACTTGGCCTTGACTTGACTCAGCTTGACTCAGCTTCAGTCCTTTTTCGTGTGGTCATTGTCGCAAGGCGATGTCGTCGCTCTCCCGGGTCCATTCATTGTGTCACTCTCTGGCCAATCAGGGTTCTGCCTTCTGTTGCTGTCACTTCTTTCTCTTGACCCTCGCAAAAAAAAACCTCAGTACAGTCAAGTCGAGTAGGCGAGCAGGTGCAGGTGGAAAAGCCTCGTAAATACGACAAGAAAAAGCAAACCTGCATCTTTTTACTTCAGTTTGATAAACTGGATTTCAAACAGTTTCTGGGAGCTGTTACTTCCAGTCGCAAAACACACCTTAAAGAAAAGTAAACCATTTTAGACGGTTTTGCTTGCCAAAAAAAGGTGTTTAAAAATTGATGCTGGATCGCAGGAGAGGTGAAAAGCACGAGAATCAGCGCAGGGCACGGCAGAGGTCAAGAGCACACATCACAGATAACACGTCTGAGGACCAAGTGTACCAACCTGCTTAGTTGCCACATTTTGTCAGTTGCAGCAGCTGGCGTTGCGGCCTTGCAGCAGTATGTCTGCCAGTAGCTACACCTAACCTGTGGCCAGCAGGGGAGAACACAGCACAGCTGTTCCAGTCTTATATAATCCTTAGTATTCACTCAGTGAAACACAGTCGACTCATTTAACAAATGTATCTGCCCATTGAATAGGGCTATTAGTGTTTTGCTATCACAGGAGTAATGAAGGTCAGTGTTTTCTATGGAACCATTTTTTCTTGGCCGCTCTTGTCGTATCCAAGTGAAAACAGATGAGTCAAACAGAGAGAATTTATTAGAACGGACTGAATTGAAAAGACACAAAAGGAGTTGTGCATTATTCGTGCTCCAAAATGTCCTGAGACAAATTTAGCCTCGACTTCGCTGGTCCTAAACAAATTAGCCGAGGACACGCGGTGCCGCAGGAGTGGAAGATGTTCTGATGTTGATGTGTGGAATCAGCTTGTCCCCGGGCACCACAATTGGACTTGGTCATGACTTTAGCTTCTTGCCTGGACGCCAGTGCACAGCCTACACACAGAAGTCAGGGTCACTGGAAAGAAACGCTGGTCTCTGGCGTCCCAGAATCTTCCAGCATCCGCACATATTCAGGTTTCCTCTGTGTGCTCGCTGCACCTCCCGCTACTCGTTAGGTCCATTGTATGGTTTATTTTGGTCACTTGGGCTCCACGCCTCACAGCTCCTCAGACTCATTACATTACTACCACTGTGACACCTGATACTTGGACTGAGGGGGCTCTGAGTCAGACCACTGCGGGTGATACATCATTGACTGCTTGTGCGTGCGGTTTATATGTATATCTGAGTGAGTAACTGAGAAGTGAAGGAGACAAGAGAAGCGGACAGCGCCAGTGTACGCCGTGTGTAATTCTGCTGGTGGGTGTGTGCGTCTTGACTGACGGAGATGAAGCAGTTGTGTAACAGTGTGTCTGTGTGTGTGTGTTTACAGTACGTGTGTGTTTGCATGTCTTTGTGTAAAACAATGCAGGCATCAGCATCGGTTCGCGCCGTCTGCAGATGCCACTCTGCAAATACAAAATGTGTGCAGGCCAAAAGTAGAAACGTGCATGCAAATGTGTGTGATGGCGTGTGTGTGTGTGTGTGTGTGTCTGTGTTTGTGTTCAGAGTTCATATTTAATTCATGAGGTGGTATCACTATTTCCCCAGTGTGACTCAGAGATGTCTGGCAGCCAAACACTCCCACCTGTAGTTTGGAATAATTGATCCAGTCTCCCCATGGCCATTTTTTTAATGCAAACATGATTAGCGGTGCAAAAAGTGTGCATTTGTGCATGTACAGATTGCATCTGTATCTTAAAATTGATCATGCATAATTTCAAGACTATTTCTCAAGTATCGATGAAGATGAGAAGCTGGAGTAAAGCAAAAGCCAGAATGCTGAGTTCTGTTACAGTCGACAAAACTCTAATTATTTTAGCTCAGCGTCCTGGCATCGATGCGCGGCGGTGTGGTTTGCTTTCTCTCCTCAAAGCGAGAATATCCGTGTTTGATTCCCTGCTGGTCGTCTTTCTTTGTGAAGTTTGCATGTTGTCTCCGTCTGTAGTTTTCTTCAGACACTTCAGTTTCCTCCCAAAGTCCACAAACGTTGCTTTGAGGTTTGTGATTCTAAATTGCCTTTTGGTGTGAGTGTGGCAGTGTCTGCGTGTGTGAGTGGCGATCCGCCCGTGTTGGCCCCTGTGATGAATCTGCGACAAGTTCAGAGCGCATCAAGTCGAGGGTGCCTCGTGGCTCATTGTCAGATGGGATCGGCTCCAGCTTCTGGCAGCCCTCGAAAGGATAAAGCTGTGCTGAGGATAGACGGATGGGTGAATTGATGGTGGCACGAAAACTTTTGCAAGTTTCACAAGTGGAAAGTTTAATTTAATTGTCATTGTACTGAATGGGCTTGTTGTAGCATCTTGAATTGAGTATTTACAATATTGTCAGCTTTGCTCTCTACACACAGACACTTCTTGTTTTCCACAAGTTTCAGAAAAAAACTTTTATTTACTTGTAATTCAAAGGTTATTCCTAATGTTGCTGGGTTGAGGTTTTTTTCATTCATGTGTGTCATATCCCAGCATCAACGTCGACTTCAGCCTAAAAGGAAGGGACAGCAACCCACAGGAAAGACATCCATCAGTGAATTTCATGCACAACAGATGTCAAAACATGAGCACACATGAAAGACATAATTAGACAGAGCAGGCACGAGGGGGAGATTTGACCAGAGAGATAAGGCACCTATTGAATGTGATGTCTGTGACAGGGACGACTGACAGGGCTGAAAGTAAAGCAGAAAGCACTGACGACAGACCAGATTCAGAGCAGTAAGATCTGCCCCACTCACAGATTCTATTCATGAAAAGTCGTTGAAGTAGAAGCCTCGAAAAAGAGCTAACTGCTTGTGTTTATATTTAATTATTTGGTTTGGGTAAAGTAAATAATTTTACTTATCCGCTTCTGGAATCCTTTTCTATTCATGATTTTTGTCAGCAATTCTCCTGCTGTAAAAGGTTATTGGACATCACGAGGATCCTTCCAGAAAAGTGAATGGACGACTAAATTCAGGAGAATAATATCCCGTGTGTTTTATGAGAATCTGCTAAATGTCACAGCAATCTTCCCAGCGATTAACCAGCATCCTTCACCCTCCAGAGTGAAAGGCCAAAACCAGATTTACAGCAGCTGGATAGAACCACAAGAGAAACTTTGGGGCAAGTTGGACGAGATGTTGATGAGCGGCCGTCACAATCTGTAAGGGTCTTTCTGTGAACAGTCTGAACCACTGAGAAAGCAAGAAAGAAAAACCACAAGTTGCAAGCCAAATGGAAAAGCAGCATGTTCCCTGGGCACATCCTTCGTACCCTCCGTGTCTGCTGGCTAACCAGACATGCATAATCAAACACAGATCTCAAAAGAAAGGAAACCATGGCGATAACCGCCATCCCCTGTCAACCCGCAGCTCTGGGTGGATTAAAAAAAAAACTGGGAGGAGCCGGGAGACACAGTGTGATGAGGCTGAACTAACCTTGAACTCCGCTGAAACTCCTCATGCATGTTTTTTTCCACCAATCAGTTGTTACCTTTTCCGCACGTAAGTGCCGGAACATGCAGCTGGTCAGAGGGATTGTCAGTGTTTTGCTTTGTTCGAATGTGAGCAGCATCCCCACTGCGCTGAATGTGGCCTGAGGTGGGGTTTTTTTTCTCCTTCCTTGTTCTCAGTTCCCTGCTGACATGCAGCACATTTCTTTTATATGCCGGCGCTATATAAACATTCATATACGTGCCCATGCATATTCATGCAAAAGTGGTGATGGGGACCAAGCCATGTGAGACAAGCTTCCAGGGTCTTTTTATTGTTTTGAGTAATATTGTTGAAATCAATTTCTTTACCTTAGTTTCATTATTTTCCTCTCTCTCTCTTTTACCCACTTTTGTTATGATTCAGGCCGTCAGCGGCTTTTTGTGTACGCACCCGTCGCCATTTTCAAGGTCCCTCATTCACGCGTTTGTGTCCTCAGTGTCCCGTCCCCGTCCTTATGTGCCTATAGCGTGCCTAATTGAATGCATGTGCTGAAATTGAGTTTCCTGGCCTTCATTGTTGCCGCCGCTCTGCTCATTTCCTCCCTCTGCAGGTAAACGCTGCCTGCCAGTGTACATCACACATACTCCAGCTCCTTAGGGGGAGGGTGGCAGAAGGACAGAGACCTATGCTGTGATATACGGAGGCAATTCAACCCACTGCTTTGTTGTGCGAGTGTTGCTACAGTTGTCTTCTCTGGACGACTCTGCTGTTGCTCTGACATGTTGGGTTTTTGGGGGTTTTTTTTGGCTTGTGTGTTTTGAAGGTGACCTGCTTGACTCTGAGTGAACAGGGTTTTTTATTAATATTTTTACATGATTTATTTGACAGAAACCTCCCTGAGTAGAAAAGCACACAGTATGTCATGAAGAACCTAAACTTTCGCAATTTTCTTATTTCGCCAAAGCACAAAATGAAATGTGTGAGGCAGCAGCCCAGTCGTACAGCGGGTGTTACTGTGGCCTCGCAGCCACAGCGTCTCCTCAGTGACAGACTTCACTGTCACCGTGCCGGCCCGCCGCGGCTGCCGGACGTCCATCTCGGCGACTCTCGGGAGAAAATGTGCTGGTTTTGGGTCACGTGACCTGAGGCGACGGGACCTTCAGCTCTGTCAGTCACTGCAGTGGTTCAGGGTTCAGAGGCCACACGGGGAAAGTCAAAGATTTGAGGGCGAGTGAGATGAGGGAGAGACACTTCTGAGTTGGTTTCCAACATGGGAGGAAACAAGTGCTGAGATTTGATTTTTAACTCTTTGCTTGGTATTTTTGTGCTTATTTCAAAGAGTTTTTGTCATGGTTTGAGAAGCCGAACAGAAGCAAATGTGGCCCAGAAGAAGTCCTGTTTGTCCCAATGGGAGAGCAGAAGGCGAGTGGAAGTGATCTGGATGGTAAACAACACAAGGATATTGTTTCTCTTTGACCCCTGACCTCCATCAAAGTTTGACGAGAACTTGACACAGGCTGGAGCCGTGTCTCTCCGCGGGACGCGGCGCTCGGAGCTGCCCATTGTTGGATCCTCTCCATGGTCATCATTCGGCTTTTTCCACTTCACACGCTCGTGGCAGGAATAGCTCGCCATTCATCACTCACCGATCTCTCACATGCGCTCTCGCCTTTGTGCGCTGCTGTTTCTGCACACAGGGCTGCGTGCATCAACCTATGGCGCCCGTGCCGCCAGGTGTGGAGCAGCGTGGAGGAAATGTCTTAGTTCACTTCTCTGCCACGGTGCGGTTCAGTACACTCTGTTCCAGCCCTGGCCAGAATTGAGCCTAAAAATAACCGGGGGAGGACAATACCCCTCCCTCCCCTCTCCCCCCTCCTCTGCCATCTTCTTGCATTTAATGACAGAAAATCTGCGGCTGAAAGACCACATGCAGAGGGAGGAAACTGAGCGTTTTACACTGTCACCTGCTTGGTTGGAAGGATCCCTTTATACTCATGCGAAGTGGACTGCATGAAGAGGAGTCCAATGAATAATTTGTGCATGATTCCCAAAATATATGCAGCAAAGCCCAGTGACAACGCTTCCCCCAAATCAACCCAAAAGAATTACCTCCTTCAATCTCCACAAAGTATATTTACGATTTTAAAAAGAAGGAGTGAGGGGAGCAGTATGAACGTCCCTTTGTACAGTTACAGGAACCCTCGCGTCTCGTGGATGCTTTTCCTCCCTCTCTGCCTGTTCATTCCCCGTCTCACCGACTTCCTGCTAATCCTCATGTGGGTCCCGGATCAAAGCTTCAGGTCTTTTTGTGTCCAGATGCACTCGGGAGGGGGGCGGGGGTCCACATTGATTGAATGCATCCAAGGAGCATTGGATCAGTTCGGCGCTGCAGATGACCTGCCTTCCTTAATGTGTCTCCACTGAGAGCTTTTCCTTTCCAGCACGGTGAAATTCTATTAACAGCGACTCGGCGGATCATCATTTTCACCGTGGTTAGTCCGGGCTAAATACACACTCTGAAGGATGAGCGGTGGGAGGGTGGGATGATGGACGTGGCGCCATGTGAGAAAGAAACGCACCACTTCCACACGCAGACACTCAGGTTATGTATACAAACACAGGTTCTCGTGCACGATCCACCTCATGCACACACGCACGCTCGAGAGTGTGTCAACGTTGTGTAAGCTGCTTTGTAAAGCCAAAGCCCCCTTATCTCTGTGCTTATGCAATTAGGCTGGCGAAACAAAGCCCGGAGTAATTAATCATAATATCCCTGACAATACAGTATGTCACTGTGTCACCTCTGCTCCTGCTGCTTCCCACAGCCTCCCCGCCGAGCACTAAACCATCTGGAGATGAGTACACTTCTTACGACTTAGTTTCCCAGTTAGTTCCCTGTGCCAAAGCTGCGCAAAAGATTTATTACCGTGGTACTAAAATATTGAAGGGAAAGAAGAAGAAAAAAAACGCTGGAGGTTCTGGTCCTCGCCTCTTTATGTCTTCAGTCTCCATATGTCTCACAGCTTCAGGCTGCAGTTACAGTGTCTTTTAGTGCTGAACTTTTAGTGTGTCTGTTTTGTGTCTTCACTAAGCATATGTTATGATTGTTCATGGTTATGTCGTAAAAAGTCCCTGAAAAGATTGTTTTTTGTTCACATGAATAATGACAGAGCTCACAGCAGTTTCAGACAGACGCAATACATTTCAGAGCGTCGGGTTATGAAGCTTCGATTTGTCAGAAAGTTTCCAGAACATGTGCGATCTCGTCTTGACAATCCCTGTGATCGGTGGCGCTCCTCCAAGGGGGTCCAGGACCTCAGACTGGGAACCGCCACTGTAGATCAAAGAATAAAGGCCAGCGAATGTGCCTTTTTTTTCCCTTTTTTCATGAATGCAGGAACCTCAGGAATACCTGCAGTAAAGGCACCATATTCCACCCCTGAACAGTTTTTACC
>JASSRZ010000065.1:7872883-7895038 GCA_032164315.1 Malacoctenus gilli
CACACACACACACACACACACACACACACACACACACACACACACACACACACACACACACACACACACGCTTGCAGAGTGCAGGTGTGTTTGTCTTAATCTCTCCCTCTCTCTGCCTCCGGCCTGTAATGTGTCAGGAAAGTATTTGGTCAGCAGGAGTGAACATTTCTGTCCGTCCAGCACAAGACAGAAAAAAATGAGGGAAGTTAAAGTTGCTGCAATCAGTGTTTTTCCTGCTAATAACTTGACAAAAAGCTGCGATGTGAAGTGCGAGATGTTGATGAGCCCACGGAGAAAATGCCGCCCGACTTCGTCTGAGCTTTCAGCACCTTGAGCGCTGAAACGCACACACCAGGTCATCAGTAACCCGGGACTATCACTCATTTAAAACCTGTCGCACACATTCATTTGTCACGTCAAGCCTTTCATCATCTGGATATTACTCCAAGGGTTCTTTTTTATTTCACAGTGTTCTCGTGTCAAATTACACATTTATTTTGCTCACAGTGTGCTAAAAAAAACCTCAAAGTGTCTTTCTTGCACAACTGCTTCCCCTACAATTCAAAACAATGCATGTCAAGTCGGTTAATGACCCTAAATTTTTACTCGTGTTTATTGGCTTTAGAAAAGTATTCAACGATGTAAGAAATGTACGTACGTTGCAATTATTCAATATCAGAAGTCACATTCTTTACACTCACTATTAGACACTAACAAACAGGAACCGTGTAGTCCACAGAGAAATACAACAGTACTGCGTACAAGTGAGACATCCGATACAGAATCACAGATAAAATCTTTATTCTGATGTCAAGCCTCCTTCAAAGCGAACACTAACTTATCAGGAGAAATTACATGTATTAATGTGCACTTCAAAAATAATCAAGTCATGCAATTCAGTTTATCAGATGAGAGTTTGATGAATAATTTATATCAGATGTGCGTGCGTGCGCACAGGGCTGTGTTGCATCCATTCACGCGCGTGCGTGTGTGTGCCGGCTGGCTGGTAAACAGTGTGTGTTTGCAGGCAGCCAGCAGCCAGGGAGCTGACCTATTCCTTCGACTGGAGGCGGAGGCATCTCAGTGTTTAATGTCATCACCAGGGAGGGAACACAGGAGAGAGGTGGGGGTGTGGTTGAGGTGACGGGTGGGGGATGGGGGGGGGGCAGGGGAGGCGGTGCAGTTTTCTTTTTCTTTGCTACATTTTAGTGGAGATGCACGCGGTGCTTTTCCCCCTCCCTGCAGGATGATTTTCAAAACTGACTAAGAGGTGTCATGCACCAGCTTGGCTCCGATAAAAGTGAGTCACAACCTGTTGACTTGTTTTCTGTAATAGGGTTTATGCTTATTGATGCATCACTCACCTGGACTGACTCTTCGCAGCATGCCCACACCGCTTACAACTAAGTGGCTGCTGAGAGCTCCTAAAGCACAGCGTGACACTTGACTTCAACTACAAAGTCAAGTTTGACGACCGGCAAAAGTGCTGGAGAGTCTATTTTCAGCACATTACCAGCTTTTTTTTCCGCAACTGGAATTCCTGATGCTTACATGTATGTAACCTGGCAACACTTTCAAGTCAGTTACTACCAACTCCGAGAACTCCTACGATTTGCTGGGAAAAAAGTGTCTCATATGTCCCATCACACTCGACTGTGATGACTGTCTGGTTCGTCCCTCTTCAGAGCTTCATGATGACACAGTAGATCCAGGTGTGTTGACGCTGGACTGCAGCAGATGTTTAGAATGTCCCTAATTCGTAAATCGAAAAATAGTGTCAGATTAGAGACAGGCCACAGTTCCACCTTCAGGTAATGAATTGAATGAAACTAAGCAAATAAAGGCTTCCTCAAGTCCCAATTTATTTCAGATAAAAGAGTCTTTTTTTCCTGTAAGAATTTTATCCATTTATCTCGCCTCGTGCTGTACTAATGTTCTGCCTTTTTTTTAATACATCATTGAAAAATACCACGTTTTGTGTTCCGTGACTCGCGAGCACATTTGAAGTCCAAACCAACCAGAGGAACCTGTTGAAGGCCAAAACTTACTCCAAAACACTTGGGGCTACTTTGCTCCAGAGAGAACGCAGTCATACTTTATAATCGTACCTGCAAGTGGACGAGTCATCGTGAGGATGTTCTCTCAGGTGAGTCAGGCCAAAAATCGTTCTTTATTTACGTCTCATCTAGCGCCGGAGGCGAGAGGCCATGCTGGCGTCTTCGGCCACCTCCGTCTGTGCCGCAGTGGTTTTGCCGCTCCGTTAGGGACGTCACCTCGTTGGTCTTTCCTCTCTTCTCGCCCCCCCCCCCCTTCCACTGGGCTCATTAAGCACTCCGAGATTAGGTGATGCTCTAGTTAAAAAGACCGTCTCAAGGCTGGTGTGTGAGGTGTTCAGAAGTGTGTGCTCAGATGTACCTCAGCTTTTCAGCGCGTACACCCTCAGTATTTTCACTGGGGGACATTTGGGCATTGGAGGGGGTTGTGTGACTCAAGTTGTCTCCCTGGAGTAGCGACATAATCAGGGTCCTACGTGAAATTCTCAGGGAGAGGTCGACCGCATGTAGACTGACTGACCTGCAGCGCTTTTCCGACAAATTGAAGGAAAACAAAATGTGCGCCGATAGATCTCACAGGTTATCTGCTGTGGACGCTGTGAGCTCCTGCTTGTTGGGAGTATTTTGAGCGTTTCATCCATCAATGTCGACTCGCCCAAACTGTCTTTTTCCCATCGGCGAAATCTCCTCGGACCGTCGGTTCCTCTTTTTTTTCTTTCCTGCCTCCGTCTCCCGGTGCGAACATGCTGATGCAGGCCGTACGTCCCATAGTGCTCCCATCTCCAGCAGCGACAACAGGAGGGACGGCCCCTTCTGGTGATTACTGTGTGACTCATCTCACACCAACACGAAAAAAGGAGGAGGATAAATACAAGTTTAACACAAAAAAAGCGCACTCCCCCTTGAGTTGTCAATTTTTGATAATTAAATGCACCACAAGTTGTGAGGAGACTTTCAAATAACGCACGCTCAAAAGCACAATCAGAGGATGTCAGAGGTGGGAGGACCTCAGCGGGCCACCGCGAATCCAAACACACACACTTTATTTCTAATTCATCCCTCAACCTTTTTTCGGTTCCTTTTACACGTCTTTTTTCCGCCGACGTGAGTTTGCAGCTCATCTTTTTTTGCTGCTCATTTCACCTCTCCGCCACACTGGCGCTCCCCTGCCTCCCCACCCCCTCTTGCTCCCTCCTTCCCACACCCCCACCCCCTCCTGCCTGTGTCGCTGTAAGCACAGAAGTCCTGTGGCCTCATTAAACTGTCACTGATCCCCCCCGCTGCGGCCGAGCCCAGTGGATCATTAGTCAGCCGCGTCCGAGACGCCCAGGCTGACAAGAATAGATCAACCCCAAACTCCCCAACCCCCTAATATTCTCTAAATGTCTTGATCGCAATCAAGCCGCCACAAGTGGCCGCCGTGACCCTCGTCTTAGCCTGTAATTGATCAGCTGAGACGTGGCACGGTAAATTGAAATGCCGGGTTGTGCGGGGGGGGATTTGTGCCCCGAGTGGGTTGATGAGGTGTCGCGTGTGCCGTTTGCAGCGGCTCGCATCGCCCCGACGTTCACATGCCCTCATTATTTTTTATCATGTAAATGTCAAGATGGGTTCTCACCTCCCGCGGCCCGCTGAAGGGGCTAAACGCTCCGACAAGGCCTTCGGTCCAGATCGTTAATGGGCACGCTCATGATATTTGACACTGGCATGAAAAAAAAAATGTATGTCGCGGATTTCAGCCGATGGTAATACACATTAAGCCGGGACAGATAAAAGGTCGGGCCGGAGCCGCGCCGCAAACGATGCCATCCTGTAGATTATATCATGATTATAATTCGTCTGATGAATTGGTCTTTAGATGCTAAGGAGATTTTGTACATGCAGTTTGAGCTAGAACAGGTGCTCCCTTCAGAAATTAAAAGCCCACAGCTGAAAAGAACAAACTGTGCAATATTAATGGACAGTCGCACTGAATTTACGAAGCTGCAACGGCATGCAGGGATCTCTGGATGGGCCATGAAACATTGGGCAAGCATCCCACGTGCAAACAGAAACAAGTGTGGAGCTGAAAAGGGGAGTGATTCTCACCCATCAAACATCTGACGTAGTTTTCTGACAGATTTCATTCAGAGGGCGTTTGAAAAATCGATGCTATGGATTCAAACTCCTGCTCAGGAAATAGTAAGAAGTGTGCCGGCGATGCAGCTGAAAACTCTTGATGTGTCAGTAAATCGGCCTTTCGTAAGCTAACGTTGATCGGAAAGTCTCATCAGTTTTCATACAATATAACGTTTGTTGTATGCTTTTTCTTTGACTTTTTCCAAGAGGCTCAATTTCTGACCGACCACATGTGACAATGACTCGTAGCTTGAGTTTAATGAAATAACCTAGACTCTTATACGGTGTGAATTTGTTGTGGCAATGGAAACTGTGCGAGCTTTTCATCTCCAGAGTAATTTTGTGGCCCATTTACTGCGAACCATTTTCACCTTTATCAGTGCCACGCAGCAAAGCAGTTAGTGCATTTGGTGTGCGCTCGTAATGCCTCCGTATCCCTTTAATTCTCATTTACAAAGGCAAATAATTATCAGTGCTGTTATAATTAGAGTTTGCAGCAAGATCCCAAAGGGCAGTTTACTGTATGCATCAGTAATCCACAAAGTAGCTCCCAATGTTTGACAATAATCACAGTTAATTAAAAGCACAAGAATTGCTCCTCTCGTTTGCTGACCACATGAATCATTTCTCCCACTGATAGTTGGGCTCTTCCTGCTCCTCATCGCTCCTCTCATACACATGGAGTACATTACTGCCCGTGACTGGTCACATGGAATATAACAGATGCACTCAGTGCAATTAAAGCATCCGTATTAAAGCCATCTATGTTCATCTCTGGTGAACAGAACAGCGAGAGGTGAAAGGTTCGTCTTATCTTGGAGCCACACATCTCATATCATCAGTGATGTATGCCTCTAATCAGAGGAGTAGGACCTATGGATAAGCCTGCCTGGGATGTTCCTGTATCACTAACATCTCCTGGATTAGCAGCCCGCTGACAGGCCAGCTGTTGATCTTTTGGCTCCAAACTAATGCGGCAGAACTCTGAGATGATCTGAAAGCTTTCAGTCAACAAGTCGCGTGTAAGCTGGATGTGACGGCGTCGAGAGGAAAGCCACGTACGGCATTCGGCACACGTAGCCGGGAAAGACAAAAAGACGGAGAGCAGCTGGCTCGTCTTATGTAACTGCAGCGACGTACGTAGAATGAGACTTGTTTGCACACGCACACACGCACCCACACGCACACACAGACACACGCACCCACCCACACACACACACGCGCACACACATAAAATCAAGTGGCACAACGGTAATCATCAGCTTTCTGGATGCTGGACAGAAACACCAGGGGCCAAAGTGGTCTCGCTGCCAGCTACAGGGCATCCGACATAATCCACAACCGCACGGTGATACGTGCACACACACACACACACGCACGCACACACGAGGACAGAAATCATCAGAACATCTGTTGACATATTTCTATGAGAAAAAGACCTCAAAATGATATTGGAACCCGTTTCCCTCTGAAAACTGTAAAATTTACAATTCTTGTTCAGTCAATTTAAAATTCATTTCATTCATTAGATGATGCTGTTGCTTTCTGTTAGGTTCTGCCTCAGAGTTGGGAGCAGATTGGCCTTCCTGCTAGATTCAGAAAAGCCCAGTGAAAGCAATTAAACCACAGTCTGATAAATCTCTTGGGATAAATCTATAAGCAGTAACATCTCTCGGTGTTTGATCACAGTGAATACTACTGAATGAAATAGTATTTATACTTCATATTCACACAAAATACACACTCTTGGTAAATCATCTAGTTTATTCAGGTTTTTTTAGCCAGGAAAAGAAGAATATTTCAGGGAATGTGTCGATGAAATGTCACAGACAAAGTCTTTATTAAAACTAACTTTTCTTCTGTTTGCTTACACATCTTAACTAGTATGTAAATATCTCACTCTGACTTCTTGCAGCTTCGCTCTGACTAATATGCTGAAAGTCTGTCACTTGATCTCATGGATATTATTTAAAGAAACTGGGATGTTGGCATGTTAATCATTGCGGTTGCAGCCTCACTGCTGTGTTTACAGCAACAAATTGACATTAAGTGCAATGGATGAGCTTCACAAATCATTACTGTATCCTTCCCTGTGTACTCCAAAGTATTCCCAGTGATTACTACTGAGGATTACTCTGTATGTAACTGCATCCCCGCTGCCTCGGCTTTAGTGATCTTTATCTCTCGTACGCGCTCCATACGGCCGACGCTCGGCTCCTGCACTTTGTTGTGGGTCGGCGTCACGCGGCCCGAGAGCCCGTGTGTAAATCTGCGCTCTCCACGTACTCATTAGGACAGAAGATGAAGGACTTATCCATGAGGTGATTATTATCAGGTCGCGGAGGGTTCTGCACATAATTTGAGGCATATGTTAAGTACGAAGAGCTTAAAGATGTCGCCGGCTCGGGCTCACGTGGACTCAGCGAGGCTCCTCATCACTGCCTCAACTTCTGTCGGGTCTATTTTTATATTCAGTCGACAATTTATGCAGAAGAAATGGAGTGAAGGGGGAAATTTCACTTGAAGTTAGTGTGTTGGAGACGATTTGCCAACATAATGGTGAACAAATACACCAGAAAAAACTCTTTTAGTAATGCAACCAAATCTGAAAATGCAAAATATACTTCATGTGAGAAACAAACATACTTTTCTGCTTTTTCTTCATTCACAGCTTTTCCTATTTGTGTGTCAGCTTCTGCGTGCTTATTATAGTGATGTCTGTGTCTGTGTTTTGGCCTTGTTTGTGTTTTTTCCCACACTTTATGGACGGGCTGCAGCATTTGCTCGTAGCTTTTGCGATTGCACTGTGACTTTTCATTGTCTTGACCCTTTCAGGACGCCCTAATCAGCCGCATGAGACTGAGTGAAAACAGTTCAGTAGCTTTAGCACCATTCAGCAGTAAAAGCCTCCATAAATCTGTGAAGTCAAGCTGCAGATTTATTGTTTTATGCAGGTTAACCACTGTAAACGCCCCCTTTTTTTTATCACATTGTTTTCAAGCTGACATTTCGTACACAGTTATTAGAGAAAAACATCAGTTATAGTCACTTTGAAGTGTTGCCTGTAGGATCAGGCCCAAGTACAGAAACTTGTAGATTGTCTGTAGATGCGTACACTCAGGGTTTTTGCTCTGTATTTACTTTGCCTCAGTTAAATATATCCCTGTGAGACGGCCACTCGGGGCCTGTCCTCCTTGGTTTCATCGGCGGTGTCACTGTGATTAACGCGCAGGTATGCTAAAAGCCAGTTGTCCAGTTCTGCTGCAAGTGAAAGCTTTATTAACAACACCAAGGGAACTGGGGTAAAGTGGGGACTGCTGCAAAGCACTGTGGGAAGGCAGGTGATGGATTACCTGGGAAGTTTGGTTGCCTCATCGTTTCACCCCCACGGAAACTTTTTTGACAGTATGGTAATAGCCGGCTGTGTCCTTGTAAAACGAATTTTTCTTCGGTTGGTAAAACTGTGTGTAAATATTAACAAGAGAACTATGGAGGAAGTGTCAGCAGCCAAAGTGAAAGGGAGCAGTTCATGGATATTCCTCAGCAGCAATTATTCTCTACAAGTCTGCTCCTTTCCTCATTATTTTTAGCCCTACCTGCGAGCGAAAGGTCTTCGTGTTTTCGTCCCTTCTCTGCATAATGTGCTGTTTTTATATTTAGCTAATTCCTGCCTGTGATTTTGTCCTAATTGGACATGTTTGTGGACTCCAGACAGGAAAAGTAGTGGTGACACTGATCCTTTGCAGGACTGCTGAGCTCGTTACAAACCAGCGTCTTCTGTAATTGGCTCAGTTCTACGTGATTGTGTTGACCGCTTTCCGTTCGGATGCTTTTCAGAAGTGTTTGATCTTGAAAACTTTCCAATATAAGCACAATGAGTCTAATCTGGTCAGTCGTCACATCAGATCAGAGGATCGGCACCTGTTTAACTATTGAGACAGAAATGATACCACAGAGGAAGCATGTCGTGAGTGCATGGAAAATTGTAGAAGACTTTACATGTGCACAAGCAGAAAAGAAAGGTTTCCCTCCAGATTATAGACGAGCAGCCTTCCACAAGCGCAATCCACTGTGACAAAAGTCTCACAGACATCTTGTCTCCTCCTACACAAAATGCAAAAATGAAAGCGACTTGATTATACGGCGTATCCGCAGATTTATGGACACCTTTGTTCTGTTTGTGTGGATCAGAAGTGCCACCAGCCTCAGCTCTCTGCAGCAAAACAGGAGCTCTATCTCCTGTTCCGATGTGTTGAAGCTGTACTTCCCCTTGTTTGCACACAAAGCCACATAAAGCGCCCGTTGCATTCCTATTACTTTAAGAGGGATCCTTCACTACCTCTCGACACAGTCAACTATCCTCTGAACAGCTCGGCCTCTCTCACAGTTGCTTAGCTCAATTACCACTGAGCAGGGATGGAGCTATCGCCGCCGCTGTCTCCTAATGGAGCTTGACAAGTGCGGCCACGAGACCCCCAGTCAGACGCCGTCGCGAAGGGGGAGAGTCGATGCTCTCGCAGGTTGAAGACCCCGTGTGGCGGGGCGAGCTGCAGCTCACGTCAGAGACGGACGGACGCGCATTCGACCGCACGCATTTGAAACCACGGCCCAAATCCCAGTCAGCCTAATGAGATGCAGCGTTTGATGATGAAAGTTGGGTGGTGATGAAAGGGTGCGCGGCTCACAGAGGTGCAGTTTGAATACATCTGAACACGGGATCGCTTTTCTGCTGTTAATTAGAGCGCAACAGGGAGGGATTAAGGGGTTCAACACCTGTGTCTGCTCCGTATCTGCGTGGTTGTGGGAGGAAAAGGTAAAAAACAGGATAAAACTCAGTTTGGAGGCACTTGTGCTTCAGTATTTCCACGGACTCCTTCAACTGCACTCTTTATGTTCACGCTCACACTTACATATGTTCAGATCCTGCTGAAAGAAGCTCCTCTCACTTTTCAAGTCCTGCACTGTATCTGCAACCAGATGGCATTAATACGAAGAGGGCGTGATCAATGTCATTCGCTATAATGAGTGTAAAAACCGTGTGATGGCTCCGCCGTTCATTAGAAAATCGGGCGGAAAGAGAGCGACGATTTCTGAGGCGCCACGTGTGACGCTGATAGGCTTTTATTTTGGCGCCGAGGGAGCTCTATAGCAGGGGGGCCTGACTTATGCTTTAGTAATGCAAGATTAGAAGGAGCAGACTGTGCTCTGAGTGTGTCTCCGATGTGAAGGCAGATTGTGAACAGCAGCTTAAACATGTTTCCAAAACTGTCCTGAATCCTCGTGTTGTTCGACTGGCTCGACGCTGCTTGAGGTGTGCTTCTTGTGCTGTTTCTATGCAGCCGTTTTGCAAGATAGAGAACGTTGTGTCGATGTTCAGGGCCGTGAGCAGAGGGAGTTTTACTCTGCATTCAGAAGCACCTCTGGCTCGGTCATAAGCATCCACACGTTTTTTTTTCTTGTCCTGTAATAAAAGCAAGTACATACATTGGCAATTTCTCTAAGCAGAACAAATAACTTTTATTTCCTCAATTGCATTTTGCTGTCACTGTAAATTGCCTTTTTCATATTGTTCCAGTGTATTAAGTTCAAGAAAGCATCTAATTACTGCCTTCACCACTGCTGTGTTTTGTCTCCGTGCCGTTTGATTGCAGTGATTGCATAATGCAGAGGACTTGAAGTCATATCGTAATCCATAACACTCCCTAAATTACCCCAGAGGAATATTTCCTCTCACAACCAGTACATACGGTATCGTCTCTGTAATCGGCCGCACAGCTCATCATCAAACATCACCGTATCCGTGGAGATTGCTGACATTGCTCTCCGTGCATTTCTCACTAATGAGCTCATTCATTTCCTCTCTACATATGGATATATGTATATGTGTAGTGTGTGTGTGTGCCAGTATTTGATATACTAATGCCTTTTGATGTTTAATTCACTAACAGGACGAGAGAGGCACACAATCAGAGGAGGCACACAACAAATGACAGATAGACAAGACATGCATTCTCTGCCAAGAGAACAGGGAGGCCATCGGCGGAACACACACACACACACACACACACACACACACACACACGCACACACGCACACACGCACACACACCATCACTTCATATTACATCATTGGGCTCAAACACTCCACCGCAATATCGCATGAAAATAAAAGAACCTCCGAGCGAACGCTTCCTCGCACAACTTTCTCCTCTCTGTTGAGAATCCTCGTTTGCACGACCTGCCGCTTTCGCAGGCCATAAATCTGTCTTTTAACATAACGAGGCTGTGGAGGGATATTCTGAAGGCGATGGCCCATTAAACACTGACAGGAGGATGCAGGTGGAGACACACAGAAGGAAAGCGGTGTCATGCTGCTGATTAAACCGCTGATGGATCGTCAATACAGGTGCGTTCACAGCCTCCGAGTGGAGACACGAGTGGAACCAAAGACGGCGAACGCAGCGTCATACTTGTCACTGCGACTCGTCTGCGATGCATCAGCTGGGAGGTGGTGGAGGAGATGACGTGACAACCAGCAGCTCCTTCTGTTTCTCCTCCAGCAGCGCTTTCCATTTTTATTATCCTTTTTTTTTTGACAAGTGCTTTTTATTATCCACATTTCCCCTGAATCCATCTCCACACACGAACCCCAGCAGTTCCCTGCCTCCGCCGCCACTGATGTATGTGGCGTCACTTCGGCGGTCCTCAGTCTGCTTTTGTCCTCGTCTGAGTCATGGCTTCATTATTGTTTTTATCGGTGTCAGAAGAAAGATTAGTCTCCACAAGTGATGCGATTGATCGGTTGTAGCAAAACTCCACCGCGGGACTCGACGAGCCGTCGCCGTCTGAATTTCAACAGCTCAGAGAAAAGGATTGGAGACGTGTGAGGGTTCCTGATCAAATTGGGATGCCAGCTCCACTTTGATATTGTTTTAAAAACTAAGATACAGTTTAAACTTGGTGAAGCCATGCAGTCCTCAATTTCATTAATTTGAGGGATTGCACCTATTTATTGGCAACGTGAAAAGCCATCACACGAATTTCACAAATACTAAATCCGATTTGATCTTTGACCCCAAACGTTATTCTTTATTTTGTGACTTTTCAAGGGGATTTTAGAGACTTTTAGACACGCTGCTGCATTCTTGCAGAATTTCTTTCTTAATGGAAGCAAAGAATGTGCTTTTGAACATATCTCATATCTTCCCTTACAAGCAACCCTTGTTGCTTGTGTTTCTTCATGAGAGTTGTTTGCTTTCCGTCGCAAAACCGGTAAAATATGATGCTTCCACAGCCGCCGTGCAAGAAATACTGCAGATACATTAGCTGAACGTCTCACTGTGGCTCATTCGTTACGCTCTTTCACCATTCCGCTATTTTTACCAGCCAGGTCTACTTTTTTTTGGTGATCGAGCATCTCACACCTCAGAAGCATGAAATTCTCTCCCTCTCAAATATTAATGCCAACATTTGGTTATTTCAATATGCTTCGCAATATGCTTCTACAGCTGAAGAGGTGATATAAAACAGCTCAGCGGGGAGAAGTGTCTTTTCGGATCCTTCTTTTAACAATAGTTTGTTCGTTTTCTCTGTTTACTGGTTGAGTATTTTTGGGAGAGTTGGATCACTTTAGGAGGCATTGTAACCATTTCTGTATGACATGAAGCTCAAGTCATTTTCATATCTTCTTTCTGAGGTGGTCAAAGTCACTACCTTGAGATTAAAGCAGTGAAGCTTGTTCTCTCTTTATCAATGATGCCTGTTGGTTTGGCCAGATTGGTATTGCTGAGGGAGTTTGTGTTCACATCGCGGCCGTGGTGCCAGATCAAGGACTTTAGAAGTGATGCGTCAGACCTGTCTGAATCAGTCACTTTTTTCTCCCTTTTGGATGCCATGTGTCATAGATTGGAGACGTGTGAGTTCTTTCTCCGTCTTGCTTTGACTAATACCGCGATACGAGTCTGTTTACAAATCTGTCGCTCCGTCTTTTCTCTCGCTCCTCAGAAACAGACACGCTCGCAAACATTCAGTCGCTTTGAATCAGACACTGAGTGCGGTGCGCACTGTGTGCCCTTCACCACGGCGGGTCAGACTGTTGCCTTTCCAGCCGCGGCTGTGGGCAGTGCGTGTTTGAACAAGTCTGACAACACTAGTTGTTTTGGGTCCACTCTACCAGTGGAGAATAACTGATGACCCTCTCGGCTGAAAACAACCCTGCAAGGTCCTTTTTCTTTCAGCGGAGCGTCTGACCTTCAGCCTCCAGGAAAGAGAACATTTCATCACGTGTATCTGGCCCTGAGATCTCCGTTGGCTTCTTTGTTGCTTTAATTCCATCTCGCCTCGCAGTTTTTCGCCGCTGCCGCCTTTCGGGTGCCCGCCTGCGGGCACGTGTGCGCGCTTAATTTTATTAAGCCACCAAGTGATTTACTCTGCTGGTTTCCTTCCTTCTACCTCCCTGTTTGCTTTCTCGCCGCTGACTCCCAATCCATCACTGCACTTTTTTTTCTCGAACCCATTATCACCATAGCAACTGTACAGTTGTTCACTTAGTTTCCCCGAGCACTTCTTTCCAACACGTACGCACGGCACGGGCGTCCATAGGCAATCACGGTGCTGTTCCAGCCTTTTAATTTAATTGTCACTTCACAATGTTTCTGTTTGTTGATGTTCCTGAAAGATACGATTCCTCACAGCGACGTCTGGGGACCGTTTTGCTATCATCCATTGTGTGTTTGCAGAGAGCATAAATACTGCCACTGATTGCTTGGTTAAAAAAAATAAAAAACAACCAAAATCCCTTGGTGGAGTTTCACTGATTCAAATCACTGAACCGCGTCAGTTCTCCGATCTGCTGCTCGTTTTGAATGCTTAAATCGGGGTTCTGGGTTTGTTGAAACTCTGTTTTCCCTTAGAAACTTAGTTTCTTCTGGCTCTTTTGGTGCACTGAGTATTTTTCTCCCGTTTTCCGAGGTGAATAAAGGATGCAGGCCAAATTTTGATCAGTTTTTCCAAAAGAACACAATCTGTGAACCAGCATAAAGACAGAGCAGGAGACATAGATACACACCAATGGGAATGGGAGGAGAAAGAGACGACACACAGGTGGGACAAAACACATACCTGACGAGATGAATGTGCTGAAAATTAAAAGATAAAGAAAGAGTAGATTCTAGATTCACTCCAAGCAGAGAATTTAACTTCTTCAAGCTTTTTTTTTTCTTGCATTCCTGTTGTTTCACACTGTTTCAGTAAGTGGCAGTAATGTACATTTCATGCTGGTCGCCAACCTTCGTTGAAGCCCAGATGCAGGAAAAGGAGAATCAACAAAACTGATTCACGGAAACAAAAAGAAGTCCAAACCAGACCAAAGGTCAAAAGGCACTTTAAAAAGGAGCCAAAAAGGAGCAAAACATCAATAACATCAGTCGGAAAAGATTGTTTTTGCCTTGCTGTATGATTCCAACAAAGTGACTATTTATAGCTGGCACAAAATATGAGCTGCTGATTCTAGTTGCCATTCTTCTACAAATTAACAATGTGAAATCGCACATAACGAGGCATCAGGCTGGAGCGGCCGTGTTGGCGGGAGTGTAATCAGCATAGAAACTAAGATGAGTTTGGCCGTATATCTGCGTCGTACACCTGCTCGATTGCATGTTACTCACCACATGCGTGTGACTGAAGCAATCATTCGGAGGCATATTGCAAGCAGCTCCTGTCACGGAGCAAGAGGACACAGCGCTCTGTGTTCTCTCCAAGAGGGACACTTAAACACTCAATTGGATCGGTGGCCACACGCGGGCCAAAACCAGCAGTTTGTTCTCACATAAAGGTGAAACTAATGTGCACTTCTTCTCTTTTTGTTTCCCAACACACACACACACACACACACACACACACACACACACACACGTGATGCTTTAGAGTTCCCCTGCTGCCAGTTTTCGTCTCGACTTTGCTGATCGGCAGGTGGCGGCGGTTACACACGAAGATGCATAGCAATGAGTCCACAAAGGCACCGAGGAGGCAGGAAGCTTGCAAACAGGAGCGCCGGATATAAGACATCCCTGAAATTGGCTTTGCAAAATGTTTATTGTAGCGGGAAATGCATTAAACATGTGAGTAGACGAGAAAGACGCGCGGCGCATTGCGATGGCAAACGTTGAATCCAAACACAACTTTTGTTTGTTTACAAGGACGCTCCGCGGCTCACATTTAAGCAGAGGAGACGTGTGTGATTCCATACTGATAATAAAGTGATATGTTGTTGGACCCTGGAGGCGGAGTCTCTCTGTTCCCTCGCTTGCTTCGGCTCCGTGAGAGCTTCAGCGCTGCTTGTGTTTCTGCCGAATTGATGAGTCCCGGTGACACTTGGAAGATATCTCATCACCGCATTGATCGCGTCCTTTTTTACGTTCACTGTTCACATTTTGAACCTCTGATTGCTCACACTGTACACGACGGCTTTCCCGAGACTTCGTGACACTTCAACGAGGCGGTCTGACACAATGATGGCAGCAAATCGAACGCTGATGAAGAGCTACGTCTGCTTTTTCTGCAACAAAGCATAAATTAGACTGTCTCATCAGCTCTCGACCCAAACCCTCCGAAGCAGCTCTGAAGGGCCGTCTGTTAACCAGTTAACCCCAGACATAAGTCACGTCAGCCCCTTTCACACTCCACTTCACTTTTCATGGCCATAATTTCCAATTAGTCATTAGTAATGGCCCCCCCCAAGTGACGACGTGTCTGTCGATGCCTGACTGACGCTGTTTGACTCACTGTCACTCTGCTCTTATCATCGACTTTTTCCTCTTCTTCTGCTTCATGTGGCCTCCGTTACGCTCCGAGGGATTCGGCGGCTGTGGCGGCGGCAGCAGCATCATCTCGCCTCACTGCAACCAACTTCCCCTCCTGGTTTCAAATCAGCGACTCTGTCTGTTAGTGTCAGAGATTTGTCTGAGAGCATCTTTCCCCCCGCACACTAAGATGTGGAGTGTCTAGATATCTGAGACGAGGTTCGAGGCTTATCGGCCTGGTTTGATGCGCTAAGATGTTTGTATTTCCTGCTTTAAGTACGCAGAAATGTTCCAATTTGTCTGTCAGAGTCTCGGTGTTACACTTTCTTTGTGGAACCATGAGTGTCTGGCTGCTTGGTGATGATTTCTGAGGCTCGAATTCACATTCAGACGCAAGCAATCACCGAAAAATCCACAGAATAGATTGCTTGTTTTGAAAGCCTTCTGGGATCATTGTGGAAATGCAGGTTGTGCATGTGACCAATTGAGGAAGATAAAAGCATGTTGGGTTTTTTTTGAAGTTTTTCTTTTTTTTCCAGTCTTTTCTCAGCTCCAAAGCATTTCAATCGTGGATGACTGAATGCTTTTACCGGGCCCAGGGGTCCTCAAGGCGCCACAGCCTCAGCCTGTGTGAAGTAATGGATATAAACATTGGTTGGCCGGTCAAAGGCCTCAGTCAGTCAGTCCAAATAAATTTGCAGAATACGTACAACGTGGCGACTTAGTCGTAGGGAAGCATCTCGATGCTTTCAATCCCTCCAGCATTTCAGGTTGTGGATCTTATCACACGACAGGAGGACAGAAAACCGCTCACGAAGATCTCCATCCTCCACCCGAAGTCCTAACTTTGGCAACAAAGTGAGAGGGAGTTGACAGAATGTGAGGAGAAGCAGTGAATTACTGCTGCCGCTGCAGAGTTTCTTCCCCATGACTTGCACTTTATGTGAAGCAGACTGTGGGCTGATGAGCCGCGAGAGGAGGAAGTAGCAGTCTGATTAGGGGGAGATCTCCACACGATCATCCGACCGACGGGCCGGGATCCCACGGCCGAGTGGACGCGCCGACGAAAAAACGTGCGTTCATAATGGCGCCGAAAGGCCTCGCAGCGTGACTTTCTTGTGATGTCTTGAGGCAGTGCGCTGCATATTTGCATCACGGGCCCTCTGACTCTGCTGGAATTAATCAAACCTCTACAACGGTGCGTTCGCTGGACCCAACACTTGATTTGAATGCAGCAGCGTGGGCCACAGCGAAGGCTGCCAACATCGCTGCCTCTTCAAGTGTTTGCACATTGGAATATTACGCGTATTATCATCTTTTATACATAATCACAACCCAAAAACTATTTGGTTGAAGTTTCTTCTTCTTTTCCAGAAGGATGTCTGAAGTGTCTGTGAGTATAGACACACATGTGCAGTTTATTGAACCAGGAGACCCAGGGTGAAGTCTGAAGTGGAAGAAAATTGGGGAGTGTGAAACCGCCCTTTCGTTCGTTTGACAGTTTCACTCATGTGACAAGTTTTCGCCTCATTTCTTTGGAGTGACTCTCGGTTCGGGGAGCACAGTGAAGTGTTTGGTTTGTGTTCAGACATGCCGATTTAAATCCTGCAGCTCCTCGGCTCTCCTCTTCTGTCAGGTGAAACCCACTTTTCAGTGCAAGTTCCTCTTCCTCCGAGGTGCTTCAGAGTACCCTGTACTTGTTGAGGTAGTTTGCAATTGTAATGATGAACGTTCCAAACCAGGGAAAGCCAAAAAGTGTTAGAATTGTGCAACAGTGAACAGGCATTCTGCTTATTTCTAAACAAAAAAACAGATAAGATAAACGTGGAAATCGCTAAACTCTTATGAAAAAACTTTTATGTAGTTTTTACGACATAATGTTCCTTTATGACACCCACGGCCGAAGGAAAATGTTCGACATGTGGAAATAAAGAATGAAAATGTCATTTTTTTTCCATTATGCAGTTTTATCTCTATCAAGCATCTTTAGCTTTGCTGCTCTGTGGAGCTGGAGGATGCAGTAAATGTATGTGTGCATGCAGGCATGCACACACTCACGCGTGCAGGAGACTGCAAAGATGACGTCTTCACACCTTATCTCCCTGGAACACCGAGTCAAAGTCTGGGCATGGCTGCAAGTTGAAACCCTCCCACTTTGATTTCCACCTCCCAGGAGGTGGAGAGGAGGCACGCAAAGAGATAATGAGATGGATTTAAAGGCAGGAATTGTATAAATCCCGCTGTAAAAGCTGGAAATGTCAAGGGCTCGCTGTCCAGTGATGTCATCCTGGAAGGAAACGCAGGACGGTTTGATACAGTCGAAGAAAGGGGAGAAGAACAGAGCAGAGAGATACTGCCTCTTCCAGGGCTGCGCGGGTCCCTGGTGTCTGTTGTTCACTCAGCAAGTCTCTTTTAAGATAAATTCAATGTTCCCACAATTGAATAATGGAGGAGAATGAGCGCTCATGGAATAAAGGAGGCGAAAATGGGTTGCAGGGGGGCCCAAGAGAGACGACTCCCTGGACACCAGGGGCATGACCACAATGCCATCTGTTTTTGTCCTCCCCTTTTCACATGAAAAAGCCTCCAAGAAAGGCTGGAGGAGGGGAGGGGTGGTAAAAATAGGCAAACTCACTAAAAGGGGAAACATGCTAATTGGATTCCTCTGGAACCTGGACACCAACTGACTCATTCCCCCCGCCAATCACACCCGGACGCCTCAGCGGCGCCCTCCTCCTTCATAAACAGACTCTCCTTGTGCGTCGTTCGGCCGCCACGTCCCTCCGCGTGACTCCTTCCTCGTTCTTCTGTCGCCATGTTGTTTGCCTGATTTCGCATGTTTGTGCAGGAAGGGCGCTTTTCCGCAAATGTGGGCCCACTTACTCAGTCAGTGGCCTGTATAATTACACATGCAGCCATTCTGACACATATCAGCGTGATGGAGGCAACGCTGGTGGGGGTTTATCCACCCTCATTTGCAAGGCTTTAATTACAGCCATGTTTGTTTTGTGGTGATTGTAGAAATTAGCTAACCTCAGCGATCACAATACCGACTGGAAAATGTATGAATCGATTGTCTCCCAAAAAAGGACTTGGTTCCTGACTCAAACTTTTCCTCTTGTGCTTTTCATATTCGCCTTTTCCTGCTATATAAACAACTCTTGAGATAAAAGTGGTTCGTGCTGTTGTTTCTTTTCGGCGCTGGTTTGAATCTTCACGTCACCGTGCGGAGAACGCACCGTCTCTGCGCTTACAGAGGTCCCTCTGGATGGTCTCGCTTCCTCCCACAGCTGAAAGTCTGTGGGCAGGTCGACTCGTGGCACTAAGTGACTGTACGGACTTGCAGCCTGTCCGGGCCGTGAGCTGTATTTGGGCTTTGTGTCCCCTGGGACAAGCCTCTTTAAAATCCAGCTTCAAAAGTGGGAGGGGGGGGAGGGGTCAACGTCTGCAGGACAACCTTTTGTTTAGCACTTCTTATACAATTGAGAATAAATTGCTGGGAGCGAGGAGAAGAGTGTTACTTCTCAAGGTACCGACTTGATATGATTCGGAAAACTTCCCTTACACAGTGGCTCAGTTACTATATCACACCCACCCTGAGGGAAGGCGAATGTGTGGGCAGGCTGAGCAACCAGTTCAAGGGATAACGTCTGCTGTCAGCTTTTTTTTCTGTCAGTTGTGCCGGGAGATGTGTTTTTATATGAAATGAACCTGCGCTTATGATTTCATATGTCACTTTCCTGGCTGTCTCTTTGTTCGCCAGGATCCCAGGAGCAAGCACAAGTTCAAGATTCACTCCTACGGCAGCCCCACCTTCTGCGACCACTGCGGCTCGCTGCTCTACGGCCTCATCCACCAAGGCATGAAATGTGACAGTGAGTATCGCGCCGTCTGTGTGGCTCTCTTTGTAAGTCTCTGCGTGAGTCTCTGCGTGAGTCCCTGCGTGAGTGCGTGCGCCCGCGTCAACTGTGTGGTGCGGGTTTCTGACCTGGCGTCGCTCTTAATGAGAGCAGATGGGAATAAGCTGGTGCTGTTCTCCACTCAGCCACATGTGCAGCCCCGTGAACCGGGCTGTCCCGCCCTGCTGAGTGCTCTCTCTGCTCTCATTCTCCCCCTTCTTCCCTCATGCCTGACCCCCATTCGGCTCTGCATTTGCATTGTAGCCCCCCCCCCCTTTTCTCTCCCTCTTTTTTTTGCATTTTTGCATTGCATGATTTGGCCTTTCTCCCTCCTCCCTTCACTTTCTCTCCTGCATCATATTCTTCACTTGTGTCCTTTTCTGTATCCCTCTGCATCCTTTTTTTCTTCACCTCCGTCTCCACACGAACTCTATCCATCATCCTCCATCCATCTCTCCTCCTCTGACTCTGTCCATCTATCTGGGGGTCTCTGGTGGCAGCCTCATCGCAGATGGTAATGGGAGCACAGCAGAACAAATTGATGTGGGGAGACCATCACTATTAGGAGCTGTTTCCCCATTTCTCGTCTCTACTTGTCTCCTCCCAGTACGACAGCCTGACAGGCCCGCCAAGTAGAGGACGGGGGTGGGGGGTTGGGGGATTGGGGGGGGGGGGGTCAGGAGCGATGTATAGCAGAGTGGAGGAGGACAGAACAGGTGTAAGATGAGAGGAGGCCAACAAGGAAGTTAAACAGCATTGTGGTTTTCGGTCAAACAGCAACTTTCTGTCCTCAGCATGTTTTCTGGCAAAGAAAATATTCACCAAAAAAGATATAGTTGAATGAAAAACAGCTTCCAGGGAAAAGACACAGGGACCCTCTGCCACTCAGGACCACCGTTCCTTTCATCTCCGTCACTGCCCGGAAAAAAATAATCTAGTTTCCAAAAAGTATCGACTTTAAAGAAGTCTTGTCCTTGAAATGCATCCAGGAGTTATGAACACACTTTCACCCGCCTCCTCCATCTGTCAAACTCCAAGTGCTCAGAAAACCAACCTAGAACACGTTTTGTTTGTATCCTAAACCAGAAAAGAAATCACTTGTGAACATCAGAGCTGAAGGGTGGTCCAGATTCAAGATATTTGACATAAAAAAACATTGTGACTATCCTTACATTCAATGCAAAAAGGAGCACCAAATCAGCTGTAAGCAGACGACACACTCAGAGATAAATCTCCGAACCTCCGAATTTTTTAAGCCATATGGGCGAGAGTCGTCCGTCAGCCGCTAAAAGAGGGAGCGACCACGTCGCCGCGTCCCAGGAGTCAGACCCCAACATCCAAATAATAGCATCTGACCTTGTTGCTGTTTGAGCTTCTGTGTAATTTTAAATGTTTTATGGGAATCTTCCAAAAGCTGTCATTACCGTTTAGTACAAACAGTCACAGAGAAAATGTCGACAGCAAGAGGACATCAAGTTTAGCAAAACAAAAACACAGCTTCCTTTTTTATTGTTGGAGTCTAAAATGGAAATCATGAGAATAATTTTTTCTATCTAAGCATCTTACACAACCACTTTTTTGTTGTTGTTTTCTGACTCCACCACAACACAAACTATTTGTGCACTTTTTCCTCATAGGCTGAGGAGTCTCCCTGCAGTGTTTTCCAAATTCCATGACCCTCATTAAATCCAAATTAATGCATGAATATTGCACTTATTTAACCTGTTTCCGATGTTTATTTACATTTCAGCCTCTCGTATATAAGCAGAGACAATCAAGGTGCACGTACAGGTTAACAAGCTCCAGGAATACGCACAGCAGTCAAACAACACCCCCATAAAGTCGTCCGTTCATAAACACCTCACCGATCGCCTCTGCTTTGTGTTGCCCTGCAGCCTGCGACATGAACGTACACAAGCAGTGCGTGGTCAACGTGCCAAGTCTGTGCGGGACGGACCACACGGAGCGCCGGGGTCGCCTCTTCCTCAAGATCGAGGTCAGCGGGGACAGGCTACACGTCACAGGTTGGTTTCCAATTTTCGTCTGTGAATCACTCGCCTGCGAAAAAGCGACCCGGTCTCTGAGTGACGTGAGCAGCCCACCCCAGCCCCCCACGAGAATGGCACCATCGAAATAAATATCCAGGTTGGTTCATATATCCAACTTAGGCCCTGTGTGAGTGGCTGAGACTGGCATTAATGAACGACTCTGCAAAATGGGCCATTTTTCTCAGAGCTCCCACCAGCACTGCTGCATGCACATGCAATGAATTGTGGTTCCTCATTCAGGGCCGCTGAACAGGCCGCTTTGTGCAAATATTTCACTGTCTGCCTGATTTGAAAAAGCTGCATTATTATCTGGAGGCTCTGCGATGTGACTGCAATCCGTCCGGTATTAATGAAATAAAGCAGGGGTCTCGGGCTAGTTCGAGGGGGAGCGTTCCCGTGTTACATTACTGCGGCATTCGTTCGCCGCTTCAAGTGACCCTCAAAATAATCTGCAGGGACAGTCTGGGAGGATTTTTGGTTGCAGTGACCTTCTGGGTGAAAGTGTGGAAAGCAAACAGAGGAAAACAGTGAAGTCCAGCTGCGTTAATGAGGCTCATTCGGTTGTGGATTTAAAAGAAGAGATATTTGAGGACAAACTAACACATTTAAATACTGAATGTTTATTATTTCTACCTCCTTGTTCTGGCAGAAGAAGTAACTCCCTGAAGAATGTGAAATGATTTATTTTGTGTTACCTTATATATGTTTATGAGCCTTTTGGGTAGTGGCTACCAAAAGGAAAATCAGGAGTCGGAAAGGTATTGATGGAGCATTCCCTTGGCCCGAGGCCTGAAGCCGCAGCTCTCCAGCAACTTCAGAACAGCCTGTTGTGGCTTTCATGGTAGATCATCATTTCGTATGTGATAGTGCTGTTTTATTCTGTCGGAACTGATTGTGTCGCCGTGCAGAGCAACTTCGGAGCTATTTTCTAAAAGAAATTTTATTTCCATTTTGAGATGATGATTCTAATAAAATGTTAAAAAAGCCTGCTGCTCTGGGTTTTAAAGAAGTTTTTAATGCAGCGCAATTTTTGGTGTTCAGTTCTAAAGAAAACAACAAACAAAACCTTTTTTTGAACCTGCATTGGAAAGTGTGACTTTGGTTTTTTTTTTTGTCTTTTTTGGTGTGTCAGCGAAAGAAATTAAGCTATGACTGCGTGTGCTCATGCGTGTGTGTGTGTGTGTGTGTGTGTGTGTGTGTGTGTGTGTGTGTGTGTGTGTGTGTGTGTGTGTGTGTGT
>JASSRZ010000065.1:7896993-7911203 GCA_032164315.1 Malacoctenus gilli
TCTCTCTCTCTCTCTCTCTCTCTCTCTCTCTCTCTCTCTCTCTCTCTCTCTCTGTCTCTCTCTCTCTCTCTCTCTCTATCTCTCTCTCTCTCGCCCCCTCTCTGACTGTAACCCCCTCCTCTCCTTTACCTTTGCTCTTCCCTCTATCGTTCCCCCTCCTCTCCTTCCTTGATCATTGACTTTTCCTGTTATCCGGGGAGACGTCAGCACACCTCACCTCTCTCGTCATCCTCTTCCCCGACGCCTGCTGAGCTCCTGTTCACTGTTTCATCCCCCCCACCCACCACCCCACCACCCCCCCCCATCCCCCATTCATGCTCTTCATCAAGAGCACATCACATCTGTCTTTTTTCTCCCACAAGCTCAGCTGAGCGACCGGTCCTTTTCCTCCTGGCTCACACGTCTCACTCTCCTCGTGTCTTCTGTATCGTCCATTTCTTTTGCTCTCCCTTGTGATCCAAGTTGTTTTTGGTTCTCTTTTTGGGTTTTTTCCCCCCCTTCTTTTGCCTCCTCCTTCTTTCCCTCCCTCGGACGTCATCCTTCCCCTCTTTTTTTTCCCTGCTGCTCATTACCTCCTCCCTACTGCTCTTACTCCTCTCCTCGATCATTCCTAGTAAACGTGACACAAATAACCCGCGGGCATGAGCAGACGGTAATGCTGGAGTTTTTAGTTGAAGACAAACATGCAAATGTCCCCCCATGACTTGCCTGCTACACGCACACACACACACACAGACACACACACACACACACAAACGCACACATGCACACGCACACATGAGGAGCATCTGAGGACTGTGTTTTACTCAGGGTGAGATTTCCTACTGCTGACATGCTCGCCTCAGGTTTAAAGCTTGGTTGAACAAGAATTGCCGCTGTTTGTTCTGACAAACTGGCGACAACCAAAAAGTCGCTCGTCTTTGTGGTTTTCCATTAATCGAGGGTATCTGACGGCCAAAATAGACACGATTATGATACATGTCACTACATGTCCACGGTTCACATCACGTTTACATATTATTGATTTGCTCTCTGCGGTTGTTATCTATTTTACAGCGTGTCCATAAAACAGACTGTGAATGATTCACAGTATATTATGACACAGTAGTAATATTAGTCAGTTTGTTTGGTTTTTGGTTGTTTGTCTTTTTTTTCAGGCATTTGATTCGTCTATGGAGAAAGCTATTCCTGAATCTCCATGGCAACCGAGCAAACAAAAGCCACAACGAATGCAGCTCGATGCTCTGGGGATCGATCTGCTAGGTTAAGTGTTTGCGGGAGCTAAATCCCATTTCAGCGTGCCGTAACGACCGTTTAAGTTGGGACACAATTCCCGTCTACCTGGGAGGATCGTATATGTGTTCACTTGAAAGCACTTGTTTGTTTTGAAACACCCGGAATGACGAGGACGTCTGCAAATGACAACATAACAAGAAGTTTCTATTTAAATCTCTTTTTTTTAACAGCCCTGCTTTTTAGAAGATGTATATTGTATTTTAGCTGAAAACATGATACTGACTGTTGAACTTTATTGCTATTTGTTGTTTAGTTAGTATGTTCGTTGGCTGGTCAGTTATCTTTGAGGCTTTGTTCCTCAGTGGAGAGAGACAAGACATTTTCATTTGTCAATTATTTCACTCCTTCATATCAGTTTTAAGCCGTTTGGTTAAGTATTTTTGTTATTTGCTCCCTCGTAGAACTAACAGGCTTGTTTGACCACAGCTGGGTCCCACTGAGGGCTATTGTCTCAGCCTGGTTGTCTTTCTTGGACATCTCGTACTTTTCTTCAAATGCCCTAAACTGGAAATAGAAACCTTAAGTCCCTCTGTGTGCGAAGCCTCTGTTTCTCGGATCCCCGACCCCGCGCGGCAGGGATCCGGCCAGCTCCCATTTGGCCGTCGCCGCTCCCCCCGCAGATTATCAGGCATTCATTGGGAGCACATGGCATTGTTATGCAATACATTTGAATTTCAAAGCCTTTTCGGCAGATTACGCGCAGTCCTGCCTGCACCCGCCCCGGGATCCAAATGATATGTCATTTTTCAGCTGAGGCACATCTCGATGAGGCAAACACACAGTTCAGACACAGGATTAGTTGTTTGCATTTTACACGCACTTGTACGCCTTATAATTACAAAAGTGGTTGGAAAAACATTGGCTTCAGTCTTCAGAGGACGATTTAAAGGTCGGACACAAAATTTTCTGTCAGTTTGAGAAATGAACGAGGAAATCGCCTGACGAATCCTGTCGGAGAAGATCATGAAACTCGCAATTCGCTTAAGATAAAAGGCTGCAAAAGTGTCTTTTCCGTCATGTTTGTTGCCACATTACCGGAAAAAAAACAGCCTCCATTTTTTGGGTCCCCATTATGTCCATTTCACCTCCCAAACAAGTGATAAAGACAAAACACACACACTCTAATTTTATTAGCAGCTACCTCGTAAGGAGTGAGGAGAGGGGAGGACACAGAAAGGCAAGCAGCTCTTGTTGTATCTAAGCAACAACAGACAGCAGAGATGGTCCTTGATCACTGCTGCTGATGATGTTTCATTGTGTTCGTCTGCGTGTGCGAGAAAAAGAGAGAGAAGCTGCACATGTGCTTTGTATATAACTTACAGACTTTTCTATTCATCCCCACATGTTTGCGTGGCGCTCTCGCTAATGCAGTTGGGGGTTTTGTTGAGGCGCTGTGAAAGTGGACGGTGTTTAAAGCAGCCGAGACGAAGCCTGACGCTCGGGGACAGGGGGGCGCTCGGTGGGGTTTGTTTGTCCGTCTTTGTTAGTGAAAAAACAATTGCGAGGACACCACACGCGACTGTCTCCACGTGAGGTGACAGTCGAGACTGTGGCAGGGTGAGAGCTCAACACTCAGTTGTAAAGGTCAGGAGGAGTTTTAGGGGCTCCAAAACTCGTTACATCAACGCGAGGGTCTTTGGGCTTGTGTGTGCGGGTGCGTGTGGGTGCGTGCATGCGTGTTGGAGGCGAACGAATGACAAATTAACCGTGGGGGTGATGACTGTGGATGAGAGTGTGCAGAGAGCACAGAGAACAAACTCTTATATTAGAACAAAACCTTCAGTAGGGAAGGAAAAGCGACTTTACGCAACTGAACCAGAGACCTACGCTGCCCTCTACTGTGCAGAGCTGGAAGTGTTTGAAACAATCTGAGGTTGTTTAGTTTTTCCTGTTTTTTTCTTTTTTTTTACAACATCGATCAATTAAATTGGGCAACTTACTCCAATGAATTGTCCTATTTTGTATTCTTTTCTTTTACCAAAAAAAGTGTTGTGCAGTCTTTACTCTTTAGATGAAATCAAAGCATAATTCTGCAGATATGACTTTTCAATTATAAGTTTATTCTCCTGCAATATCTCCTGCAATAATTGCAGATACCGATGGGTAATTTTTAGTTGATTATAATTTGAAAGGGTGATCATTTAGTGGTCTTATCAGTGGTCCCAAATGCCTCGCAGCAGCAGTTGGACCTGAACCATAACCCTAACTGTCAAACCAGGGGGGCTGATTTGACCGCAAGCCAATAAAGGCTCTAATTTGCTTTTGATTCAGCGTTATGGCTCTTTTGCTGCCTTCAGAAAGCGAGTTCATCGCATCCAGAAAGAATGTCATAATCAATCAGATTCTGTCTCACCAAGCGAACGGAGGTTCTCCTCCACTGCTTCAGTTTAGGTTCAGCGTGGGGATATTTTCTTCACAGCGCAACGAAGGCGCCGGCGCTCTTTTAATGGAGAAAACCCGAGGAAACTGTGTCCTTGTGTGAGAGTTCACACAGGCTGAGCTTGTTCACTTGTGCAGCTTATTTATCCTGCGCCGTCTGATTACATTTAAATATGCAGAGTGGAAAGATTGGAAGTGATGAATACACTTTCAGGGAAGCTGCTTGACGCAGCTTTCGCGACCAGTTTGTTCATTTCGACACTCGCGAGCAACTTCAGACGAAGTTCTTCCAGCGTGTGTCCAATTGTTTTGTAACTTTCTGTGTTTTGGCAGCGACGAAGGACAGATTCCTCGTGCCTCACCACTCATTTCTCTCCTGTTTGTCGTTTTTCGGCTGAATGCGTGCCGCGTGCGAGACGGCTGACATTTGTTTGTGTGTTCACATAATGCTGATAGAGTGTGTGCGTGTGTGGGGGGGGAAGTGACCACTCACAGTTGGTGTCGCCATGGTGAAAGTCGCCTGTTCACGCCACCTCACCCTGCTTGCTCTTGTTGCCATGTGTTAGCGCTCCTTTTTTCCCCATTTATCAGCGATCACGCAGGGAAACGACTGCCTCACATTATCAGCTCACCTCGCTAAACTGCTGCCTGTAGCTGCGCACACTCCGGCCCCGGAGAAAGTTGCCTTTTTCACTCACATGCTGCGTTCGCTGGTTTTGTAACAGAACATGTGAGACGGGCTTTGAGGCGAGTAGTATTTGTCTGTATTTCTTGATTTACATGTGCGCGCTCCCAAACACCCACCAGTGATATAATCCTGTTGGTGTCGGTTCACACTTGGACTTAAGTGAATTTTGACAGTATGCTTTGCTTCACACCACCTGCTCTCACCATCTGGGAGATTTGATGAGCCTTTCATCTATTTATCTATCTTTCCATTTATGTGATTACTCCAAGAAAACACTCACCTTTTGAGGTAGTTTGTAGATTAGTTTGTCATGGAACAAACTTAGAATGGCAAAATCTAGACTTTTCTGTTCTATGTTTTGAAACTTTGTTCAAAGTTTACCGTTGTATGTTATTATGATTTTACCTTCCATTTATTCTCATCATCGCACCACCTCCCATCTCCACTTTGCTTACTTTTGAGCCCCTTCGACACAGAGGAGCCGTGATTCTGACGCTCACGTTCTCTGTCCGCTGTGTGTCTTCCAGTGGGTGAAGCCAGAAACCTGATTCCCATGGATCCGAACGGGCTGTCAGACCCGTATGTGAAACTCAAGCTCATCCCAGACCCAAAGAACGAGACCAAACAGAAGACCAGGACCATCCGTTCTTCTCTCAACCCCTGCTGGAACGAGTCCTTCACCTTGTGAGTGGAGAAACAGTCACAGACGAGTCACCGTGAAGCATCGAACCGCACTTCACGAGTACGTACAATCTGCAGCTTCAACTGTTTTGCGTTGTGATCGTGTGTTTTCCTCCCGCTTGTGTATCCAGCAAGCTAAAAGCATCGGATAAGGATCGACGTCTGTCCATTGAAGTGTGGGACTGGGACCGGACCACTCGCAATGATTTCATGGGGTCCATGTCATTCGGTGTGTCCGAGCTCCTCAAAGCCACCAACTGCGGATGGTCAGTCACCTTCTTGGTTCTTACAGTCTGAAGAAACATTATTTACATACTGAAACTTTTCTTATCTAAAAATAACATCAAATTGCACATAAATCAGACTTCATTTATTCTCACCTGCAGCACCTGCTGGAAAAGTTTGATCATTTCATTAGACTGTTGTTGTGACTGCTTGGTTCCATTCGAATGAATTCACACTCACATGTCAAATGTTAAAAGTCAACACTGCTGGTATGGAGTTAGTTTACCTGCCGTGTCTCTGCCTAAACAGTGTCTGATCAAGCAGGTAGCATCTGCTTCTAAAAGTGTTGGGCACCAGTACGTCTCATCACAAGTTTTTTAGGAAGAGCAACCAGAGGATTTGTGCATTTTAGGAGAGGGAGAGTCAAAACTGAGTTGTCAGAGACGTCCAAACGGCTGCTCTCTGAAGTGGTGCAGATGAGTGAGTTGGAGTGGGTGGACAGAGGAGTAGATGCAGGAATGGTGAATGGAAAGTGGTTGACTTCCAGCCTTGGAGTGAGTGTGTTGGACGAGGACTTCTTCTCTTGTACTCTCTCAGGTACAAGCTGCTGAACCAGGAAGAAGGCGAGTACTACAACGTTCCCATTCCGGAGGTGGACGACGTCAACCTGGAGCTCCGGCAGAAGTTTGAGGTGAGGATCCCCCAGGTTTCCTCGGAGGATTTCTTTTCCATTTTCACAGACACACAGACAGGTCGGTCGAACACTCGCATGCACACACGTGCAGACTCACTTTGACCAAATGTGTTCCTATACTCTGTCACCATGGTAACCTCTTCCTGCTCCCGCTTGTCCTTTTCACCCTGTGCGCCGGAGAGGGAGATAATTTTCTCCTGGCATTCAAACCATCGCTCCTCTTTCTTCATGGCGATTCTACACACGATAGGGACGGACAGCGAAAACAGTGTAACAGAAACGGTTCAGACAGTCCTGAGCAGGAAAGACAGGTCCTCCAGAGTGCTGTCTGATCGCTTGAAAAGTATTGAACAAGATCATCAATAACAACAGCTTGTTGGATTTGAAAGTCAATTAGAGCATTTATAGGGGTCCAAGAGTCCTGAATAATCCTGAAACTAACAGTGATTAAGGGTTTTTTCCTTCTGTTTCTGACTTATTTTCAGGAAAGAAAAACAATACTTTGCACACATTTCAGGGGCAGACTCTGGGTGCACTTTCTTGCTTTCTTTATAGTCAAGCTCCTCATTTTGTGTCAATAGACAGTAAGAGTCGAAATTAATGGAAGAAATTTGTGTCAAAAACACCTCACTGAATGTCGCTCTGAGCCCGCTCTCAACGAAGAATGTGGCTGATTAGTCAGAAAACGTTTAAGTGTCCAAAACTTTATTCGCTGGCCAAGAAAAAAGGGTGTTCACAGATATTGGCGTCGCTGTTCTTATTAGGTCTGAGATGACGTTTATGATGGCTCGCTCTCGCCCTCTTGTGGTGGCTCTGTAGTGGAAGGGAGGTCTCGGGGTTTCCAACCCTTTATTACAGTAACTCAGCCCGAAATAGAAGCAATAACCTCCCCGTGTCCACATGGGCACGCAGGCACAGGGTTGCGGTTGCACTGCATAGCACAGCGCAAACAAGCGCAAAGCTGTATGTGCTGAGGAACGGGTTAGTAAAAATGGAGTTGGAGGCGAGCGGGGGCAGTTTTCATTAAAGCCCACCTTCCTCCTTGCATGCACGCGGGTGTTTTATTATTCAGTGTAAATGTCATCTCTGCACAGCAGTCCTCTAGACAGAGACTCTTTTTAATTTTCCGCTCCTCTCCTCTCCATACCATACCAACACTGACCTTGACTTTCCTACGAGGCTGGCGTCTTCACATAACCGCTCGGTTGCCGTGGAAACTCGGGGCAAGACACGGCAAATGTGACAAAACCGGATTGATTCTGCTCTCCAGTTGTGCCTTTTATCACGGCTATCTGATGGATACGTGACTGTAACCAATCTGAATCATGATGTGTCATGTGTTTATCTGCATGTGCATTTCGTGGCTTCTTCACACACACAAACACACACACACACATACATGCAGAAAACAACTAACCTCCTGCAGCCTTTATAAATGGGTTTCTTCTTTCTTCTAGGCCTGCCAATTAAATATCCACTATCTGAAGGTAGTTCGTCTGCCTGCTCCATCTCTATTCTTCTCACAGCTTGCAGCACGCTGACTTTAATGACCGCAGATTGTTTGTGAGTCTCTTTTGGGATTTCACAAATCAATCTGATTTACTAACAAAGGCTTTTAGCTGCAAATAGTAGAACCAGCTCACTTTGTTTGCTTCTATACATGTTCCAGTGCTCTTTTATGTCTTAAATTCCTCCAACACACATTTTTATGCTCACTCTTTTTTCGCTTCTACTTGTAACTTCAGAATAAAGGAGCAAATTTCATTACAATGTTTTTTGGAGGATTTTGCTTCTGTTGGATCAGCAAACCTAAATTTTGCGTGTAGGGATGACCGCTTTTTCAAGTCTGTGTTAAAGCAATTGATGGAATCAAGCACAAATATAAGAACACACTTTAACATGAAGAGATTTTAGCAGTTTAAGTTGGTAGGATGAAGAATTTAACAATAAAACAACTGCAACGCTACATTTTTCAGAATAAAGTTCCACCCCGGTAGTATTTTTCCCTTTTACAATACATAAATGTAGAAAAAAGTTTTTTGCGAATATAACTGCACAGAAAAGGTGTTGAAAAATTCAGATGAACATAAAGATGAGGATGCAAGTTTTGACTGATCAGAGCAGAGTCTGTCTAAAGTTTCTGTCCATACCAGATTCTTGTTTTAGGACAGACTTGAAATACTCTTCATGCCTCTTCGCAAACATAAACAGGACAGATGTTTCGTGCATCTTTCAATGCAATACAAACTGCATTACTCAGACAAGAACATTCAAAAGCATTCGGGAAGCATAAATGTTCAGTAGGATCTACAGTCCTGTTCACAGTTTCAGGCGTTTAATCAATCACTTGAACGACGACATCTGTCATCTTTAAAGGTGCAGTATGTAAAACTGAGGAAGTGTCACTTTTGTGCGTCCTGTGTAGTGTCCAGTGTTTTCTCAGTCCAGCTCTGCTGTCTTCCCATTTCTCTCTGCTGTGTTTCTAATCGAACTGAGGACACTCGATGCTACTTAGAGACAGGACGAGGTGCAGCTGGCTGGTTTGCTCGCTATCATCAGAATCACAAGTTACAGAACAACAGAAAAATGCTGAGAAAACAGTTGAACTGCTTTATTTCCCCAACAAAGTCCCAAAAATTTACATACTGATCCTTTCACGTAAATACTTTTTCACTAAAACAGCATTGTTGTTAGTAAATTTGTGGAGCTCTCTGGTCTTTGGTGGTCTCGCCATCCTCGCTGTCGTCCGTGCGCTGCCATTGGCTGAGAGAGCTCCACACCTGCTGCTCACTGGCTGACGATGTGAACACTGCCCGCCTTCTACTAGTCCTGGGTGGACTATAGAAGGCTGTTAGGACATGAAGCATGGACACACACTCACTCATAGTAACTGTATAAGTGTATACACAGGTTCTTCTTGCTGTGCCTGGTTTGTGTGTGTGTGTTTGTGTGTGTGCCAGGTCTCTCCACACAGTGACAGTGTTGTGTCTGTTATGAGACTGATGCGTGGCTGCTGTTTATGTGTTTGACCACAACAGCGTCTGCTTCCAGGTGAAAGTGGTTGACGTAGGTACAGTGATCAACTGATGTGTTGCAATGTCCTATGTAGTTATTGATAAAAAATGTTTTTGCTGTATCTTGATATTTTTTCTGCGTTCACCATTGAGTTATTTGAATGTGTTCAGTAATGGACCACTAGGTGGCCTTCTATGTACACAGAGTATCAGAACAAGTAGTGGGAGCTGCAGGATAAGAATGAGCAGCATCGTCAATAAACAAGCAAAAATACAACAACAATAAGCACCAAGTAAAAATTAAATAAACTATGATCGACAGTCGGGCAGCTCTCTTGTGCACTTTGGGAATGAGTCTTCTTATGGGGATAAATTTCAGAACAGTTCAGCCCCCCCCCCCCGAGTTACTCTCGAGCCTCGTCTGCAGTAACTGCAACCCAGTTAGCCCCCCGTTTGTTGTAATCAGTTCCCACGACACCGCTGTACTTATCAGCTGGAGCCAAGTCCCCTTCGCAGCCAGGCACCCAGTCGGATCCAGAGGGGAGTGTGCATAGCCACCAAGGGACAGATCAGAGTCCCCGCAGTGTTCGGGGTCAGAACGAAGCCCCTCGCCACCCGGCTCGTCAATTTGTGTTTCAGTCGGCTGCTGGCTGACCGAACCGTGGAGCCACTTAGCCTGGATCATACAAATATGTGATGATTATTACGGCCAATATATTGTCACAATGTGTTGCGAGTAGGGGGGGAACGTTGCCCCGGCAACGGCTCCGGTTGCCCCACCGGTCGCCTGTTTTCTCTCGTCTATCTGACAGAAACAGACAACCGCTGGAGCCGTGACGGGCGCTGGCAGGGTCGTAATTGGCCTTTTTGTTCAAACGCGCTTGGCAGGCCGGTCATTATAACAACAGGACGCCTACCAGCGCCGGCGACCCCTGCCGACTGACCGACTGACAGCTTCCCAATATGCACCGGGAGTGCGATCCCGCTGAATATCTCTGAAGATGTGTGAATACAACGAAGGAGAATACGACTGTTGTCCTCAATATAAAACGTGGTCAGATAGGTTGAATATAAGAACCAACACACTTTTTCTGCCTTTGCATGTATTCACAACCGTCCTGTCATAGGAAAACTAACAATAATGGATCTTTAGGTGAAAATGTGATCGCGAGCATGCGAAGCACCAAAATATCTTGACTGTAGTTGAAAATGTAACTCTATGTTTATTCAGTCAACTTGTAATTTGTATTCAGTGTCGCTGTTAATCGAGGTGTTAGTCGGTGATCAAGTACAATCAATAACATTAAGTTACACAATCTTTTGTGTCGGTGCCGATTTGTGTGTTTCTTGGTGTTGGAGTGTGTCTGTGTTTTTGATTTTCTCACTGTGTCATTCGGAATGTTGCATTTTCAACTACGAAAGATATCGAAATCACATTTCGAAACAATTGTTTGAGTCACTGACAGAATATGTGTGTTTCTTTCTGAAATCCTACTGTGAACTTCAAAACAAACCCAACTGGGATTAAACGCTGGCATCCACGCATCCTGCGTCCACGTGCTTGTTTTCGACTGCTAAAAGAAGCCAGTGATTAAGTCTCTGATCCAACAAAGAGACACATATGTGGCAGCAAGATGTGACTCTTACTGGAAACCAGCTGTTCGACATCAGCAGGGCGAGCGATTAGGCGTTCCGTGTCTTCTATTCACGTTCCAGACGAGGCTTCATGCATGTTGCCTCCAAAGTGAAGTGAATAATCAAACACACAGGACAGAAATGTGCAATCAATTCGACATTGTTTTTGGGATCGAAGCAAATGAAACCTCGCGCCAGACACCCCCCGACAGAGGTGACGTTCGAGCACGAATGAACAGCAGCCTCCACTCATGCTTCTCGTGTTTGTGTTGTGCACTGCAGAAAGCCAAACTAGGCCACGGTAAGAAAGTGATCACACCTTCAGACCACCGGCGGTTCAGCCTGCCGTCAGGTAACATGGACCGAGTCCGACTCAGCGACTTCAACTTCCTGGCACTGCTGGGGAAGGGCAGCTTCGGCAAGGTGAGGGCCAGCATGCATCTCACAGACACACACGCACACGCACATGCACGCAGGGTTCCCTCTGAAAAGTCCCTTTTGCCACAATTCAGGCACGTGCAAGTGAATCTATTCGTCATTTCGTGGACATCTGCACCCATAGTCTAAACTCTGCTTGATTAGAAGACAGAGGGATAAATCGAGTCAACGCGACACTTCAAAAAGACCTTTAGCGTTCAGAATCTCCTCGTCTCCTGATGACCTCTGACCTCTGTGGTCTCCGTCCACCTCAGGTCATGCTGGCTGAGATGAAGTCGACGGAGGAGCTTTACGCCATCAAGATCCTGAAGAAGGACGTTGTCATCCAGGACGACGATGTTGAATGTACAATGGTGGAGAAGAGGGTCCTGGCTCAGAGGGACAAGCCGCCCTTCCTCACCCAGCTGCACTCCTGCTTCCAGACCGTGGTGAGTTCAAGCCTCAGCTCCTCTGCTGACGTCACGTGGCCTAATGCACACTTCCTGCGTGGCGGCAGCTGGAAAGATTACTCCTCCGGTGTGAAATGATTCCCCAGATCATTTTTTCATCGGCTGTATATTGAATGCCTGTAATTTCAACAGCGGCGTGTGTCCCTCTGCATCTGTCAGTCATTACTTTCATATTTGCCTCTCCCGCTCACATTGATTTGCACGCTTTTGCCGGCGCCCCTGCCGAGAAAATTGAAACTAAGTTGGGACCGGCGCAGAATACGAAGTCTCCAGTGTGACGTCGGTGTGCGCGTGGACCGAGTGACTCAAGGAGTCTCTCATAAAAAACTCCATTCACTGATCAAAGCTTCCTGACTCCTAATGCGCATATATAACCTGCCCGAGCTGCTGAATTGAAAGGTCGGGTAATGCTCTACAGTGTACGTCTCTTAGGTAACATACTGTCTGAGTATGATGTCTCTATTATATTCACTGGCTTCCATTCAGCCTAATGTGCTCTTTTCTGTAGTCTGCACATAATGCACGTCTGTTTAAAGCCGCTCTTTTGACAATAACCGCTGTTTTTTCCCCCCGCCAGGATCGGCTCTACTTTGTGATGGAGTACATTAATGGAGGAGACCTCATGTATCATATTCAGCGTATGGGCAAGTTCAAGGAGCCACAGGCTGTGTAAGGACTCACTCTGATGCATCCGCAGCCTTATGTAAGGTCGACGAGTGCAGAAAGCGTTGTTTAGGTTCTGTTTTTCAGGACTGAATCTAAACGACGTGTAGGATCTGCGCGGGATCTGATGCCTTTAGGAATTCCATAATTAGGGTGTCAAATTTGATTTATATTTGGGGGTAGAGGAGTATATGTACAGAGAGATAAGAGAAAGACGACAGGAGGAACACATCAAGGTACTGACATGTAATTCAGACTCATTAATGTTTAATATGGAGTGCAGAAAGGAAAGAAACTCGATTAAACCGGGGTCTCCCAGCCATGCAAACCTGGAGCAGCTGAACTGTGCAAATGATTCAGAGTCAGGCTACACTATGACCAGTCCCTGTCAGTTGTGGTCAGAGAAACCATTTGTCCAAGTGTTTCCTCGAGTGTTTGCACTTCTGACTTTATTTTGCAGGTTTTATGCCGCAGAGATCGCCGTCGGCTTGTTTTTCTTGCACCGAAAAGGAATCATCTACAGGTGCGTAACTGGAGTTTATCACGGCCTGTTTGGAGCTGCAGTTAATCAGGGGGGACGACAGGCCTCTTTTTTCGCAAGCTTAATTGCATTAATCAAAATAATAATTAGATACTATGGTACATTGTAAGGACAGATGAAAAGACAACCAGACAGGATGATGAATTATGAAATTAATAAGTGAAAGAAAGTGATCAAAATGCATGCATACATCGAACCTTTGGGTCCATTCATGGCGAAACTGCTCTGCTTTAAATTCCCCGTACACAGATGCAGTTAATCACTCCGTGCAGAATACGCTCAAATGCAAAATAAATACAACAGGAGGAAGAGCTCTGCGGAGACTAAGGTCACCTTGCTCCTCTACAGCACTTAAGCTAAGGGCTCGCCTCCATTCTTCATGTCCAAGCAGCCTTTTGTTTGGCCTCCTGACTCTTGTCTGTGGCCGACATCGCTGTCAGAAGTGGTGACTGAGGGGGGAGAAGATGACAAATTGAGACCTGAAACGCGAGCGGAGACGCTGGCAGAATTGTAAGAAGTCGAGGGAAGCACAGAGGAAGAAGGCTGATGGGAAAATGAGGCGAGGTTTAAAAAAAAAAACAAACTCTGCTGCAGACAGATAAACCGCACTGGCATGTAACAGCAGTGAAAGAATATTTTAAAAATTCCACAAACACCACAGGGTTTTTTTTCTTTGACTTTCCTCCAACAGCCCACATAAAAGTATCGAAGCAATCACAAAATGTATGTACACAAACGCTCACTCAGGCTCCGTTTTGCCACAGAGATCTGAAGCTCGACAACGTCATGTTGGACTCCGAGGGCCACATCAAGATCGCCGACTTTGGCATGTGTAAAGAGAACATGTATGAGGGCATGAACACGCGCACGTTCTGCGGCACACCAGACTACATCGCACCCGAGGTGAGTCGTCTTTGACCCCAGCGAGACGAGGGGGGGAAACAAAACCAACACCTGCTTCTCTTTTTAGGCCTTTTTGACCCCTTTCACTGTCTTTTACTGAGGATAAGTAGCAGCCAGAATGAGGCACCTCGGACGTCTTCAGTCACTCGTCATGTCATGCTCGGGTCGTGAATGTGACAGTTTTTCCTCTGTCTTCCACTGAGTCCACACTGAGTCATGAGCGTGCGGAGTATCGTCCAGGTGGGAGGCGAGAGAAGCCCCGGCTCCTGCTCCCTCACAGGAAACCCCAAGACGAGTCTTTCTGAAGACCTTCGAGTTTGAAACAAAAATGACACTTTTTTCGTTGACATCAGAAAGACTTTCTGAGTATTGCTTGATGGTTGGTCTTTTTTCACTTGAAGAAACACTTCCATCCCAGAAAGTCCCCGTGCTCTGATTTGATGGAACATTTAGCCAATCAATAAATTTCCCGACTGTATAAATTGTTGCCTTTAAGTGTCTGTTAAAGCCCAGTTGCAGCTGTGATTACACACTTTGTGTGTGTGTGTGTGTGTGTGTGTGTGTGTGTGTGTGTGTGTGTGTGTGTGTGTGTGTGTGTGTGTGT
>JASSRZ010000065.1:7923422-7935346 GCA_032164315.1 Malacoctenus gilli
GTGTGTGTGTGTGTGTGTGTGTGTGTGTGTGTGTGTGTGTGTGTGTGTGTGTGTGTGTGTGTGTGTGTGCGTGGCTCATTACGCCTCTGTTCCAAGTGCAGCTTCCTCTTGAGGGCGAGTCCTTTCTCCTTATCGGCCGCCCTGAAACTCCACTTTGTGCGGTGAAGAGCTGCTGATATTCAAATGATGAAGAAGAAACGATAAACATTCGAGTCGCTCGCTGTTTCTCCGCCGCGGCGGCGAGTTTTTTGACCTCCGAGCGTCTTCTCGGCACCACTTTCCTCATCCGTCCATCTTCCACGCTGCTTTTCCAGCTTAGAGTCGCGGCAGTGCTGGAGACGATCCCGGCTCTCGCTGGGCCAAGGCGGGTCCCTGTAAACAACAACACGGGTTACTGTAAACAACACAAGTTACTGTAAACAACAGCATGGGTCCCGGTGGTCCGTAGCCTTTTTTGTGCCGCAGAACTGTTCAAAGTCCCACGATAATTTCCCAGACTGGCCTTTAAGCTCTGTCGGATATATATGGCAAAATGAAGTGCTACAAGCAGCACAGACTATCGGAGAGAGCACAGACTAAAAGAGCAAGTACAGACCATAGAAGAGAGCATAGACTACAGGAGAGAGCACAGACTGTAGGAGAGAGAACAGACTAAGAGAGAGCACTGACTGTAGGAGAGAGCATGGACTAAGAGGGCACAGACTATAGGAGAGAGCACAGACTAAGAGAGCGCAGACTATAGGAGGGAGCACAGACTATAGGAGAGAGCACAGACTAACAGAGAGCACAGACTGTAAGAGAGGGCACAGACTATAGTAGAGCGCACAGACTGTAGGAGAGAGCACATACTTTGAGAGAGCACTGACTGTAGGAGAGAAACAGACTAAGAGAGAGCACAGCCTATAGGAGAGAGCACAGACGAAGAGAGAGCACAGACGAAGAGAGAGCACAGACTATAGTAGAGAGCACAGACTGTAGGAGAGAGCACAGACTAGGAGAGAGCACAGCCTATAGGAGAGAGCACAGACGAAGAGAGAGCACAGACGAAGAGAGAGCACAGACTGTAGGAGAGAGCACAGACAATAGGAGAGAGTACAGATTATGAGGGATCACTGACTGTAGGAGAGAGCACAGACTAAGAGAGAGCACAGCCTATTGGAGAGAGCACAGACGAAGAGAGAGCACAGACTTTGAGAGTGCACTGACTAAGAAGGAGAGAGTACAGCCTCTCAAAGAGAGTACAGACTACAACAGACTATAAGAGAGTGCAGAGACTAAGAGAGAGGGTACTGACAAAGAAAGGGGGGTGACAGAATACCAAATGCAGTACAGACTACAGGGGACAGCACCCTGAAGTCGAGGACACTTAGACATTGAGTCGGTGTGAGTCGGTGCCTTCCAAGAACAACATAGGAAAGGCTGCGAAAGGCTCTTACCCACCAAATCTGACGGTCTTTGACAGACCTCAGAACAGTTATTAAGCTAACGAGCCACAACGGGCTCCTGACGCTGCCCAGCAGCTCCGCCGCTGGACGCGTCCTGGCGACGCACTCGTCTGTTCCCTGATGTTGCGAAGCGTATTCATTCCTTAATGCAGATAAGTGCATAAATCCGCAGAGTGGGATTTAATTTACGACGTGCGTCTGTGTCACTTACATCACTCTGTCTGGGATCGGGTCTATTTCGGCGCGCTGCGCTCCATCTGCGCTTCGACCGCCGCAGGTTTTCACAGCGTGCGACGTTTCCAACTCCTCCTCCTCCTCCTCTTCCTCTTCCTCGCTCGCTTTGCTTCTCTTCCCGGAGGCGCCATCAAAAAAGCCCCTCGCCCCGGCCGCATGTGTTCGCACGCCGGGGGCTGAACTTCAGAGCACAATGCGTGACAAAGGCGACCAAAGGTTTTTCCTGCGCGGGGTCTCGCCGAGACCCTTTCTGTGCGAGCCATCGTTGCCCCCCCCCCCCCCCCGCCCCCCTTCTGTTTCCTTTCAGCAAAGGTCGCGCCGGCCGAGCGGCGAGTCTTTGCGATGTGAAAAGTGGAATTAAAGCGCGGCCTTTCCGCTCTTATCTACCGTCCTCGGCCTGGCGCCAACCCCTGGCCGGTCCCCCGGCGTGTCTGCCAGCAGCACAAGAGGTTGCGCAGAGGTCCGGTAAACACAATTAAGGCCCTCGCCCCCGTCCGGCCCGGGTGGGCGGGGGTCGGGCGGGGTCTGGCAGGAACTTGAGGGATGGCGGCGCGGAGGTCCGTCCCCCCCGCCCCGGACCGGTCGGTGATTTATCCTCGACGAGAGAGGCGGCGAGCGGCTCTGCCGAGCGAGACTCAGACCAACATCCGGTTTCCTTCGTGTTTTGAAGCCCTCGTGGACGCAAAAGGATCGTCGGAACCCGGACGCTTTGGTTTCGAGATTCCCACCGCGGCACGTCCAGCGATCCCAGTTTACGACGGGCTCGTAAAACCGAAACACTTCCCGGCCGGCGGTTAATGAGGTCTTGGGGGGGGGCCGCTGGTTTTTACGGTGTTTGAATAGCGGTCAGAAAATTGTTACAGTTGCTTTAATTTCTGGCCGTTAATGGGCAATCAACTTCAGGACCGGCAAGTATCGATGTTTTCTTTTAAACTGCGGCCTTTTTTATGGTACTTCCGCCATCGAACGGCGTGGAAAGATTTCCCGTCGGTCCAAAATCTTTGGATATCTGGATGGATTGACCTCAAGAGGTTAGATGGACAAGACCAAATATGGTCAAAACTCGCATTTTTGAAGGAAACGATTCGAAACAAAGTCGACGAGTCGTCAGAGACACGAGAAGGAGGGTTTGAAGGTCTTCGTTTTCATCTGTTATGGTCGCATTACGACCATATATGGGCAACAAACCGCAAGCTGCTGATTGGCCAGAAAATGACGCCAATACAGGAGTTTTCGAGGCGATTTTGGACACCATTTGTTTCCCGAACGCGTCATCCGACACCACCAGAACGAGCGGCAGCTATCGGCGACACGCAAGTTTAACGGAACCTCGATGTTTAATTGCTAAACCGTCGATCCGCCCACTTTCGGCGCCGCGAGAGGAAAACGACGACCTGATTTGGGTCATCGGGCGCCGACGGTTAATCCAGGAAATGGAGCGGCGCGAGGCGAGCGTCAGTGTTGATATTAGTGACATTAGGAACTGATTCATGTCTTGTCGGAGGCGCCCATCGATCACGGGGACCCGGATTTAGATCGCCGCCGTTTCGGCGGCGAACACGCGGATTGATTATGCGCGCGCTTCGTCCTCGGGTCACTAAAACGCCGTTGATTCACGAGCCTCTTATGATGTCTGCTCTATTTCACTTTGCCAACATTTGCTTTCACCTCTGATTAATGAAGCGGCAAACAAAGGATGAAACGCCGACGCTACCACCCCCCCCCCGGACACCCCCCCTCCCCCCTCCCCCGCTCTTTCATTAGCCGTTGATAATGAATCTTTATGGCGGCTGATTAACATTTGAGGCGTGATCGCCGCGACCGCTCGTTAGCGCGTTCTGAGGTGGAGCCATAACGAACGGTGTCGATGGAAAGTGTCCGGCGGTGATTTATGCCGTGATTTGCGTAATTATCCGTCGGGTGCGTTTGCCGGGGGGTCCGCCGAATGTCGTCTGTCACTCGCCGCCGTTGTCCGTCGCAACAGTGCCGAGCGGCGCCTCCAAATCCGGCAGGAGCTGAAGTTTTACACTCTTGATACTTTGTCGTTGCTGCTGTGGCTCCAGATGTTTGTTCCCCCGAGGTCAGAAAGGTTCCTCTAAGAAGGGACGAGAACCTTCTGTAGTTCCCGGGAATCTTTGGGTCTCAAACAAAGGCGGGATCGACGGATGGATTCAGGCGATGTGTCGCTCTTTTGGAGCTCAGGTGGAAAGTTTGGGAAGCTCCGTCAATCGGGAGGAGCTCAGAGTAGAGTCGCTGCTGCTCCACAGCTTTTCAGGTTCCTCCTGGTTGCCTCCTTTGGGAGGGGTTCCAGACTGGGAGGAGGGGGGGGGAGGGGACACGTCTACAGTGATGGACATCCGGGTGTCTCTTCTTTGACGACCGAGTCTCCTGTCTCAGAAAAGTGAGAGACAATTGACGGATGAATTACTGTAAAGCTCCAGAAGTACAGAAAAATACACGTACGTGTTCTGAAGCCTTCAAAATAAAAGCACTGGACAGTTTGGGATTCTGGAAAGTACCTTTAAAAGCAGGCGAAGCCTTGGACCCTCCGAAAAGGATCCAGGACCCCAAATTGGGAACCACGACCGGAGTGCCCGATAAACGCCGCAGTGCGACTTCATCCCGAGTTCCCTGAACTGTCTTGGTGGGAAAAGTACCATAACAATCAGGAACTAAAGGAACTCCTCCAGCTCCAGTGACCGTTTCAGATGTGAAGCACTTTGTTCTGTGTTCTTCAATCAACAAAGACCAACAAGGGACAACAAAGCCCAAGGTCGGAGGAAATGAAGTTGGACTGTTTTCTTTCGTTCGTCACGTCGCGACTCCGACTGTCCTTTAAATCGCTTCGGAGCCATTTCAGCGATTGGAGTTTAAATAACGGGTCAGCCGCTCGCCCGCTTTTATCGCTTCAATAAGACATTTCGGGCCCTCCAAAGGTGCGACGAGTTTGTCGCCATAAATCAGATCCGCGCTCATGATGCGAGCTCGCCATCGTCTTTTCCGACACGACGCCGCGTCTCCGAACCCCCCCGCTACAGACGACCTTCAGACCTCCCCGCCGCACCGAAACGTTGGCGAGCGTGTCGGTCGTTTCTGTGTGAAACGCTGCGGCTCGGACGTAAATCACACGGACGACACGCGCCGTCCAATCCACTCCTCGGCGGCGGCGGAGCGGCGTTCCTGATTAAAGTGAAAGCGCGAGAGCGACACGTGTTTCGAGCCGCCGTGACGGAGAGTTACGAGGACGGACGCGGCGCTTAAAATGTGCATCGTTTACCGCGGGTCAGCGGCGACGTCGCTCCGAAAGTCGTCTTCGCGTTGGAGTTAAAGTTTGTGGAACGAGCTGCGGAGTTTTCGTCCCAAGAGTCCGTCTGTCTTTGTGTTTTCAGACTTTGTGAGCAGTTTTTCGTAAAGTCCAGAAGCTCGTAAAGGTAAACAATGTCGTACGAACTAATTAGGTGATTAAAAGGCAAACGTGTGGCGTCCCGCAGGGCTCCGTATTAGTCACACTGTTGTTCTCTTTGCTTCTGCTTTGTCGGGTCACAAATAAAGCGTGAAGTCGGCTGCAACAGCTGTGCAGATGATGCACACGTGTGTTGGGGGGAAAGAAACAAAAGGATCGTTTTTGGAGGAGTTTTGACGCCATCGAGGTGGGCGGGGAAACGCCGAGTCGATTCCCAGCAGATCTTCGGGATATTTTACGTGCAATTTGGTACGAAGCTAATCGAAAACGGATGATTATGGTTGATTATTTATGTGCTTTTCTGAGTAAACGGCTGGAGTGCTCCGAGTCTGATGTATGGTGGGGAATGCTGGTCTAACGGGGGTCTTCCTCCTCCTCCTCCTCCTCCTCCTCATCCTCTTCCTCATCCTCCTCATCCTTCTTCTCCTCCTCTTCCTCCTCATCCTCGTCATCCTCCTCCTCCTCCTCATCCTTCTCTTTCTCCTCCTCCTTCTCCTCCTCCTCCTCTTCCTCCTCCTCCTCCTCTTCCTCCTCCTCCCCTTCATCATCCTCCTCCTCCCCTTCATCCTCCTCCTCCTCCTCCTCCTCCTCCTCCTCCTCCTCTTCCTCCTCATCCTCATCCACCCCCTCCTCCTCCTCCTCCTCCTCCTCCTCCTCCTCCTCCTCCTCATCATCATCATCAGGAAATGTCCACTCCGTCGTTTCACCAGAGTAAAGTCCTGTGAGGTCGGGAAGTCGTGACGTCTTCGGAGCGATTTAGGTGAAGACAGGCAGTGAATCGAGTACGCTGTTATTCTGAAGCGACTGTGTGATGTGACACCTAATCTGTCTCAAACTGTTGGCAGCTGATAATGACTCACTAGTTTGTTAGTATTTTTAACCCGGGACAGCTAAAAATTTGGATTCACACCTAGAGGTGAGATTTGCTCATATTTGGGGGAGGATTTGATGTGTTGAAATTCACCCCTGTGAAACTATGATGTGTTCTTTTTGCCTTTCAAATGTGTTGTCTCGGATTGAAAACAAGTCGTTATTTCGCAGCAGTTCCAGCAAATTCATGGCTCACGACAAAAATAAACGAGCTTTCAGGACCAAGTGTCGACTTGATCGTTTTGCTTTCCGACTGCCGTTTTCACCTTGTCTTTTAGCTCAGCTCTTCTCGCTGTTCAGCTGCACCCAAACCTCGTTTGAAGGTTGTTATTGTGCTGCTTTATTTACCCGATCATATCAACTCTGTGAACAATGACGGCGAACAAATCTCGCCCCGGCCTCTCCTCCTCCCTCCACCCCACCTTGTCTCAAGGTCTCTGTCTCTTTCTCTTTTTTTTCGTTCAGGTGAAGAATCGGGCCGCTGCTTCACAATCGAATACATCATGCCCATGAACGTCCAGCTGACGTCAGAGTCCACCGTAAACGTGCTCAGTGAGTAACAACGGCACAAGCATCAAGAAATAAATTCACTTTGGTTTGTTCATTCGAGTTTGCCAATTGATCAGATAAGACAAGGTAAAAAAATAATTGAAAGTGTGTGTTTCCTAAAGAGGTTGTTTCCAGAAATCTTGGCATCATCTCGGTGTGGTCAGATAAGCCTGAGTCAGTGAAGGCCTCGCGGTGGCGTCTTGCTTCTCTCCAGAACGCTTATTGCCACCTCACGAGTCCTTCGGCGTATCTCAATGTCAAAACGTAACCGAGGGGATAACTCACTTTCGTGAGTCACTGTAACCAGCTAAGTTTGGACCCCGGTGCAGAAAAGAAATCTAGCAGAGGAGGAAGAAGATAATCATCCGTCCACGTCGTATTTATACCTCGAGTCTTATTGTTCCCCCTCCTCTCCTGAGAGGCTTTGTTTGGTTGTGCTGTGGGTGTTTTGGAACAAAGACAGTCACGTTCCTGTCAGATGATACCAGTTCAACTCCAACAAATCCCTCAAAATCTTTGATTAAGTGGCATGAAATGTGTTCACCCTGCTGCAGCTGGAACTTGTTGCCCCAAAGTTCCACTTTAATTGAAATGTTTTGGATGTCTTTGGAAAGGAGAGTCGGAATGATCACGCTGAAGTCCTTCCGTCTTCTCCTTCTCTCCAGAGATGATCCGCTCGGCCACTCCCTTCCCACTGGTCAGCCTCTTCTTCATGTTCATCGGTTTCGTCCTCAACAACATCGGCCACGTCCGCCCCCATCGCACCATCCTGGCCTTTGTTTCCGGGATCTTCTTCATCCTGTCAGGTAGCGCTTGAGTTTTGCTCCCTCCTCGTTCTCATGGCCCCTCAGTTTGACTCGGCGGACTCGAGTCGGCCGTGAATGCGTCTCCTGACCGACAGCTCTCCGTCTCTCAGGTCTGGCTCTGGTTGTGGGTCTGGTGCTCTACATCTCCAGCATAAACGACGAAATGTTGAACAGGACGAGGAGCAGCGAGGCCTATTTCTCTTATAAGTACGGCTGGTCCTTTGCCTTCGCCGCGCTCTCCTTTCTGCTCACCGAGGTGAGAAATTAACTGTTAAAAACAAGCGCCTGTTCCTGTCGGCACTGCTGCACTGCCAGCAGAGAAACTTTCGATAAAGAGAAAGGAAATAATTTGTTTGCTGCAACACAAACCACATCACAAACACCACCACCCCCCCACAGTTAATGTGGCTATTTCCTTTATTATTTATGGTAGTTTGTATTATATTTTAGTTTAAACGACCTCTTTTTGCTGGGTTGTATCACAGGTTGACCTGTAATGTCACTGTGATGGGACGTTTGTGTCCTCTAGTGGTGATCGTAAGCAATCGCAACACATTGAGAAATAGCACATGAGTTCAGCGTTTAGTTATGATTTCACAAAATTTATACATTTTGTCTCATGCCTGATAAATTTTGAATAACACAACTTACATTGAGTGATTAAATAAATTCCAGAGACCATTTATTTACTTTGTCAGTTGATAAAGCTGAAAATTTCCCAGTGATAACTTATTTAATGACGTATTTGCGAGATGTTATGAGTACCGTAATTTACTCCTAATGTTTCCGTTGACATTCATTGGTGCGTTTCTGCTTCCCTGCAGAGTGCTGGTGTGATGTCCGTCTACCTGTTCATGAAGCGCTACACAGCAGAGGAGCTGTATCAGCCTCGTCACCCCAATTTCTACCGGCCTCGCCTCAGCAACTGCTCCGACCACTCGGGTCAGTTCCTCCACCCGGAGGCGTGGTCGCGCGGCCGGAGTCCCTCGGACATTTCCAGCGAAGCGTCCCTGCAGATGAGCGCCAGCTACCCCGCTCTGCTCAAATGTCCCGACTACGATCAGGTGTCATCCTCGCCCTGCTAAAGCGGGCGGGGGCGGCGCTGCAGAGGCCGAGCGAAGGATGTGGGGGAATCACTGAAGTGGATGAAAAATGGTCGGCCACACACAGACTGAGACCTGAAGGCTACGAGTTAGGACCTTTTGCACCGGTCGTAGGGTTTTTGTTTCCTTTTTAGCCTGATGAGACAGACTTTACGTTGAGTTGTTGCAGAAGCCGCTGCTTTTTGCCGGCCAAAGTCTGCAGATTTCTAAAAAAATCACAAAACATCCATGAATGTCAAGGTTGTTTTGTCCTGATGGAAACTTCAGATTCCTTTCAAACATCACATGCGTTGGGATTTGACTCCTTTCGGTTCATTTTGCCTGCCAGTGCCTCTCAGCTGTCTGTTTCTGTGACACCTTCGCCCACTGTTTTTGCAATAAATGAGCTTTTATTGTTGAGGACCTTTATTGTTCCAGCACATGATTGTGTCAGTGTTAAGGTTTCGTATTACTGCGATAATGTAAGGAAGCACAACATGTTAAAAACCCCAAAACGTCCGGAATGGTCATCGCCTTGTGTTTTTGTGGCAGATTTCACTGGATCATCATACAAAGCAATACAGAAATTTACAATTGCAGCTAAATTCACAAAAAATAGAAATATAACTCATTCAAAACGAAATTGTGCTTTTCTATGTAACTCATATTTTTTGTGAAAACAATATCATTATTTATGATATTCACACCTTATTCTGACCGTCCACAAGAAGAGTAAACACAAAGTTGCTCATTGTGAGTAAATCCTTTTCCCTACAATGTCACTTTCAGCAGTTGTATGTATGTGTGTGTGTATTTGTCACGTAGAGCGTTGGGACATGGATTATTGTTACGTATACATTTGATGTACATACAGTAATATGTACAGAAGCTGGACAGTGAGCAAATTCATGTTCTTTGCTTGTGTTGCTGGACATTAAGTGCTGTTATTCTGAGTGTTGCTCCTTGTGTAGCTGCTGTGCTGTCGCATTAGATGTTTGGTTCAGGTACGTTTCGTCCAACATTCAATGAACGAGTTCATCTGCGAAATAAATGTTTGCATTCCTAACGACCCGCAGCGCCTTCATTAAAATTGTGACTTCCTCTCTTTGCCACTAGGTGGCAGTATTTTACAGGTTTTGGTGACATTTTTATTTGCAGTCGCTTGCAGGCTGTGAATGATAAGCTTTTGCTATGAGTCTAATCCCCATTTATTCATCGATATGCTTACTGTACTTACTGTGTAGCTTAACGAGTGCTATTTTGTGTAGTAGTTTCGAAAACATGATGAAATATGTATTTGAGGTTGTTTCAAACCAGCTACAAGAAGTTGGAGAAAGACAGAGACAGAGACGGAAACAGAGACAAGGAAATTCAATGTAAATACATTTGGAGCAAGAGACTAACATTCAGTCTTTCCATCCCTACAAAATATTTTATTGATCTTTTTTCTAAAAAAAAAAAAAAACTCCTAGTGTTCATACAGTTAGCCAACAGAGCCCCCCCCCCAAAAAAAAACAACTCAACAACAACCAAACACACACACACGCAGGCACACCACGCTTACGCAGAGAGTAAAGCCGCTCCTCGGCACCTTTTCCCGTCACTTCATCACGTTCGATCCGGTTCGACATCACAGCTCCGCTTGATGGACGATGACGAGCTTCTCGTCACGCTGCCTCGCAACGTTCGCGCGCGCGACTTCAATTAACCGTCGCTCATTATTTATGCAAATAAGTAGGTCAAGACTGGCATCAATAATAAATACGCCACAAGTCTGCGGTAAGCTTTATGTATACTTTATGTAGATACACGTAATGTACAACGTGACCAATAGCTTTTACAGAGAATATAAAAGTTAATGTAACTATGAGCCCGAGTGGGCCAGTAGAAGATAATATCAAGCCCTGACCACAAGGCTTCCATTGTATTTTACAATCACATAGAAAACTACTGGTGTTTTTGACATCATCGATTATATTGTCATCATCATCATCATCATCGTCACCATCATCATCACTGATATTACTTTACTATAGTCATCATCGTTAACATCATCAGACATCATATCCACTGCTATCGTTAATAAATACAAGTATCTTTCTCACTCAGTCATGGCTTTTGAACAGCTTTGTCACAGTTATCACCCCCATTTCTCTTCATTTTCGTCATCAAAATTAATAGATATTTTCTATTGATTATGTTTAAGGCTTTTGTCAAGAAGACCCCAAACTTCCGCTGATGCAAACGTGTGCCCGTCGGCCCACACACGTGACACAGAGTGTGCATACTACAACAAAGAGACCGGAAAAACCTATACATTTTATATATATACACATACATAACTTAAGCATACGTGGTTGAACATTTACAGGTAGTATTAAACCATTTCACAAATGAAAATAAATACAAAAAAAATGATGAGAGCTGGTTATCATATAGAAGTTTCTTAAAGAGGAACACAAAAAAGCAAGCAAGTATTTTTTGAAGGAATACAAAGCAAATTCAAACAAGATCACGACAATACATGGACCTTCACTGACATCGGCCTCAGACAAGAAAAAAAGAGCTTAATTGGACTGGTACCTATTGGGCCTCCGCTCAGCCACGAATAAACGCACTCTCAGGACTGAAGAGACTCTCGACTGAAAGTGCTTCTGAAGTTGTAATCCTTAAGACACAACTGAAAAAGAGAAATTTTCAGTCTTCCAAAAATTCACCTTTTCGGTGGTCAAACAAGAAATCTGAGAAGAACATCTGAATATCCAGTCACAAAGAAAGTCTTCAACTTTGTGTCTGCTGGTCAGTTTTAGCGCCTGCATTCCAAACTGTGTGATTTCCAGCTGCAGTGGTGAAAGTAATGCTACTGTCATGCAAACACTGAATTCTTGAGGATTACAACTTTAGAGTCCGTGCGGCAAGTTTACTCGGAGGCTTCAGCAGAAGCACCTTCGCTTCCCAACTGAATAGAAAAGTATGCACATTTCCCAAAAAAATCTCTGCTCCACACGGACCAATGAAATCAGCCCAGCTGACTCGAGACTGTATGTTCTGCTTCTGAGGTTACTCTGAGCAGGGCCTCAGCCGCGGCACCTGGACAGAGGAGTTCAGCACCAGAGGGAGTGGATGACGGGATCCGGGTGAGGGTTTTCCTGCACTGACGTTCTCATCTGTCTCCGCCTTCCTCCGCTCCAGAGGACCCTCCCAACTCCGATTCTGAATCACGGCAAGCGTTGTCGTAAAGCAAAGTGGAGGGAACGCTTGCATCACTTCTGGAGATGCCGTGTGCACTCGATAGCATGCACACCGCTGCATACACACAAACACAAACATATTGGTCTATAGTAACCCACATGCATGCATGTGCACCTGAAACATGGCAGTTGTGCTTTAGGGGGACCCAGAAACGCGAAGTGTCCATGAGAGGGGGGAGGTAGGGGCTGCTGGATGAGATGCGGGGGGGGGGGGGGGGGGGGGG
>JASSRZ010000065.1:7964095-7995593 GCA_032164315.1 Malacoctenus gilli
CTCTGTCTCTGTCTCTGTCTCTGTCTCTCTGTCTCTCTCCCTCCTCGACACTCTGATCTCGGTACTTCTTTACATTTGACACGTGCCGGCCCTCCCTCTCACTCCAAATGAGGACAAGCAAAAAGTGTGTCACTTTGCGAGTACTGCTGGTCACATCCTGAACCTTCTCAATGCCAAGTGCCTTCTATCCGCCTCATCTCGCCGCGTAGACTCCAGCCTGTGATCCCAACCAGTCCACCTGCTCATCCTCCACTTTGTCTGTCGCCCCCGCAGCACCCAACTCTGCTGTAGGCCCACGTGTGTGTGTGTGTACACGTGCGTGCGTCCGTGTGTGTTAACTTCTTCAAATTATATGTAGCAAATTGTGAATGTTGTTGCCACCACAATGTAGCATGCAGATGCTCTGCAGCCCTGCTTCCTTGCAGCATCCGGGCCGCTTTTCATTCCAGTTGAGAAGACAGACTGTGGCATAAATCATATTCACACTCACCACATGCAACGCACACACGCGCTTATCATTCTAGGTCATGATCCATCCATCCGTCTATTTATCCTCACAGCGGGGGAAAAAAAGGGCCATGAGGCGAAAAAGGAGGAATTTAATTTGCGTGCGTGTCAGCGTACAGTCAGACGTATACGTTTTTTTCCGTGCGAGTGTGTTTGCTCCTGGCTGCTGTCAGCGATCCCCGTTTGGCATCACAGCACCATATGCCTGTCTTTGGTGGGGCCTCGCTGACGTGTGCCACTGCTGGAAGCAGTCCTGGTGCAACACAGTACAATGACAGCTTTATGTCCAGGTAACATGCAAGCAGCATGCTGGCAATTATTCACATCCTGCCACTCTGCAGGCAGCAAACATGTGGGACAGAGTACGTCGAGCTGCCCGACACTGAGTGCTTCTCCTGCGGGGCGACGCGTTGCTCAAACTTTGTGTTGGAGTTTGTTAAGTTTTATTACAAGGTTAAATCAGGAGGGGAGCCAGAGGGGCATTTCACACAATAAAGAGAAGAACCCCAACTGGAGGGAGGTGGGTTGTTTGTCAATATGTTGGATGAATTACTGGATAACACTGACATGCTCAAGGTTCTATTTAAAGTGGTAAAAACACAATAAAGACACGCAGGACAACCAGAAAGCCTCCGTATGAGTCTTGTGTCCTCATGTTAGCTGAGCTACCAGGAAGTTTAAATCATAAGTCAATCAAGACATTTCGCATTGCAATAGATGTATTTTTTAGGACCTGTATTACAAGCAAACAGTAAGGAACAACACTTTTTCACTCCTTTTGCAGACTGATCCCAAGTCAGCACTCTCACGCGAAAGTTTCCTAACCTCCCCTGTTGGACTGTGGGTGGATGCGCTCCGTGGGCTCCTGTTGCAGCAATGCCTCCGTGCCAACGCGTTCTCCAAACAAGCTTAAGCTTTTTTGTCATGAGTCAATAAATGAATCCGCCTCTCGTGGTTAGGCTTGGCAGCCCATGACAGGACCTGTTGGGCCGGGGTTACACCAGCCCACCGGTCGGACAAAAGGCTTGGATAAACAGGGGCGGGAGGAGGCGAGGGGGGGTCAACCAGCTTCGCCTCTGGTAGGGTCTCCAATAGGGAGAGTGATACCTTGACACTTGGTCCCTGTTCATCTACTGATAACCTTGCGGAGTCTTTACACATGAGCCCAGGTCAACCCTCCCACCTGTAACACCCGAGCCAATAAAGTGCTGCTGGAACCATCACAACAACATTACAAATGGGGTTTTTTCTCTTCATTTAAGAGGCAACTTCTTGCATGGAACGCTGCTGTTTGTGGTGCCTCAGTGTTGCTGCCTGCGTTTGGGTATAAAACTAACTCCGTCTCCCGTACAAACGACTGACTTGATTGTGCAGCCAGACCTTACTTGCTGTTGATGACATTGTTATTATTGTGTTTATTATCATCGTTATTATCAATAATAATAATACCATCAGTATACTGGGGGGGGGGAGAGGCGCGTTTGCCGACACCGTGTCCTCAGATAGCAACAAATAAGCGGGTCGAAACGCAATGAATGAATCCTACCTTGGTTGTCCTCGTCCATGACTGCAGCCAATAAATGAAGACGGTCACAAAAACTTCCGCTGTGCCAGCGAAACGTCTGATTCACGGCGAAGGCGACGTCCTAATTTCCAGGACGCATTCGGCGCACAGGTTGTCTCACGGGCAGCGTCTTCTTTGGGGGAAATGTTGTGGCCATTGACGGCTCACAGAGGCGACTCGGCTCCTCCGGCCCCCGTCACTCACTCACACCGCGGCGCGTCTCTGTGCAGCGGCAGCAGCAGCAGCGGCGGCGGTGGCGGCGGCAAGCGGCAAGCGGCAGCGGCTCGTCCTTCTGCCCTCAGTGGTCGAGCGTGTTGTCGTTATCCTTTCCAAATGCGCCTTCACTCCACTAGTGTCTGGAGAGAGCTTTACATGGCTGCGTCAAGCTCGTGTGCGCGCAACCATGTAAATAAGAAAGACACAGCAGTTGTTCCTCTCAAATTAAAAGCGCTCCAATGGATCGGAGTTGTGGCTCAGGCTCCAGCTCGCGGCGGCTCTTATTTTGAAAGCAGAAACAGGAACATTGAGCCGTGTCATCGTGCGCATCGACAGTGGGTGTTAATCCCATCCTGCCTCCGCTTTACAAACCTGTCAGCATTCAGCAGCGATCAGCCCCCACGTGACTCCGGGCTGTAGTGCGATTAGACATTATAGATATTGAGGAGGCCTTCATATATTCAAAGTAACTTTTTGGCTCGTGGGTCGCTCTCTGGACTCACAACGTGGGGGTCCTGGGTTCCTGTCCAGTACGAGGTTGTCGTTGCAGTTTGCATGTTATTCCTGGGAATGGGGGGGGGGCTGCACTCTTGGTTCTCACGTTTTTCTGATGCTGTCCAAACGAATCCTAGGATGAGGGGAACTGTGGACTCCTGACTGCCCAGAGATTGTGAATTTGTGTCTCAGTGATTGTGTCTCTTTCTATTTTCTTTCTGTTATGGACTGACGACCTGTGATGTACCCAGTGTGAGCCTGGATCGCACCACCTCTGAGTGGAAATAGTGGCCAATGTAGGAGTTGAAGATATGACACGTTTTTCTCTTGCCGGCAACATGTGAGCAAAGTGTCCGGTTGTGGGGATGTCCACCTCCTATGAGACTGATCACACTGATGAAACTGAGGTATGCAGCTGCACAGGATGCTCCCGTGGTGCCTCCATCCAAAGTGTAGTAATTGACTGAGCTACTGGTCCAACACGTGAAAGGCTAAATTCAGTCCAGATTGTGGGCACTTTTGAACGGGACTCTTACATAACCGGGGACAGGCGTCAGGTTGAGAAATAGTGAGATGGGGTGCTCCGACACACACAGAGAAAGATATTTGCAGAGGTTGTTTCTGCAACACACGTGGTTTCAATTACAGCATTCCTGCCTCCGCAGAGGAGGAGGGAGCCTCACTTCCTGTGTGCATGATTCCGATGGTCAAGCACGAACAGATGTTTTAATGTATTCATCCGTTTGTTTATCCGTAGGTGTCACTCTTGGACAAATGCTTCATTCTTGATCCTCTTTTCCAAATAAAGTGACCTTCTTCAGTCATAACACCACCGGTTCTCTTGAGACTGTCTCCGAAATGGTTGCGAGGTGAGAGCGGAAACATGACTCCTTTTGTAGAGCGATGAAAAAATGATTTTTCACCTTTCTTAGATGCTAAAAGTCTCAATTTGACAGAAATAAAAAATACTTTATTTTTCCTCTCTTCACTTGGTTCCACTAATCCTCGTCTTATTCACTGTTTTGCCTCTTACTGTCGAAATCAGAAGTACTTTGCAGCATCCTCCGGAAAATGTAACGATGAAAGAGCAGAAACTAAAATGAGTCATTTTCTGCAAGTTCACATCGGCGGGGCCAAAAGCATTACACAATCCACTGAACCCCCTCAATCCAGCACAATCCAGTCTGATGCAGTCTGGAGCTGGATGACAAGAGCCCAACGAAAAGACCTACAGCAAGATCCTGACATGACACCTGGATAAATGCGCCGCGTGCAGCGCTCGGAGGCAGAGGGCTGTGCATGGGATCTCTGGCTACGGGCACCCAGACAGTATTTGTTTTCTCTTCCCTCTGGCTTGAAGCGTTGCACGTGAAGAGCGAACCGTGTGTTTAAACGGCAACTTCCTGGTGCTGGGTGCCACTTTATTGAGTGGAAAAGCAAAGAGAACGGTCCTCATTTCACTGAGTTTAGTCTTCTGGAGACTTGAGGTGTCAAAAGAGAGAAGTGGGGAACGGGAATTACAGTGAAATCTCTTCTGATTTGAGGCCCAGAAAAAAGAGCTTCGCAAGACGTTTCTCCTGCTTGTGAGGTTCCTTGTGAGGTTTTCGTTTCTGGTGGCTTGATGCAAAGTAGTTAGCACACAGAGCGAGCCCTGATTTGAATACTCTCTGTGTTACAACTGGAGAAATAGGTCATATGCATAATGTTGGTGGGGGCTCAGGGAATATGGCTTGACAAATACATTTTTACTGTGCATTTATGTCATTGCTGGACCTGTCAAGCATCCTCATGTGAAGTCAGAGCAAGTTCAGTTTGAAGCAATTAGATTCCTGCCTACGTCTCGTACACAGATGCCTCGTGCTCCACTCTCCATAGAGATGGCGCACTAATGTGTTCATGACTCACGAGAGGAACCTCCATGTGGCCCAGATATCTCCAGCGATGAGAGGATGTAAAAATGCACACGCTGGCTACAAAGTTTAAAAGTAGGAGCATCCCTTTCGCATGTTGGACTGAACGAGGTTCAGGCCAGAACAGAGGCCGCGAAGTTACCCACGACCCCCCCCCATGGCTGGAAGTGAGCATGTGGGGGGCAGTCTCTCGTGTGCCGCAGAGGGCACTCGCCCCGAGGGAGATGCACGTCTGGCAGATTAGGCCAACCATCATGGGAAACGTCTGCGGTCTACCCCTGACCGACTTCACGTGACCTGATTGAGCAGTCAAACCCACTTCATATGCTCCAGTCATCACGGCAAGGGCCTGGGGGCGATCACCTCCTCCCTTTAAAACTCCTGACCCCACCATACATAATTACACAGATAAGCTACGCCCTCACTTCGCTCCCCTCTGTTTCTCGATTTCATTCATGCCAAAATCCCAACATTTATGCGGCAATTAATGGGAATCCCATTTAAACTCTTCCTCTAGCTCCGTTTTCACCATTTTTGTCTGGAAGAAAGGAGTCTGATGAGTCAGCAACTCCAGCATCTATTTGGGAGAAAAATGTGGAATATTTTGGACCACTTCGGAAAACTTTAGAAGCAACTATGAACAGATGTGGTAAAGGAATTTCATCCCGATTCCCCTGACTTTGACTTTTCCTCTTTTGCCCCCCGACAGGTCAAAGCTTCACCTAATCCTGTGTGATTTCTCAACATGTACATCAGGGATTAGTGCAGATATATTCATGGCAGACTGAGGATGTACCGTAATGACCTTAATGAAGATATTTTTAACCCTCATTGTGAGCAAGAGAAATGGGATGCAGGGTTTTTTTTCCCCTCCTGCGGATGCTTGGGAGTTCCCAGTCCATCTTCCTGTGTGTTTCACTGCATTTATATCCAAACTCCTGGTCTAGACCCAAACCAGGCGATATGACCGTGTTCCACATGTCCTTCCTGTTGTGGAGGGCGACGGGGTTTATCTCCGGGTGATGGCGTTGGTGTGACAGAGGTCGGGGGAAGCAGAGTGCGACAGGATTTCCTCCTCCATTCTCTTTGGTTTAATATCCAGCTCTGCGTCTCGGGCACTTCTTTCCTGTCACCATGTGACTGAAGGGCAAAGTTGAGTCAATTTTCTGGACCCAAGGACACATGTGTGTGTGGAGTCTTTATTTGAACTCACAAAGGCAGCAGTGTATGACTGAGCACTCTAACGCAGTGCTGCTCAGTACATCTGGAGTACAATCCTCCAAGACCTGCAGCAGCTACAAAACATGCCATAAAGGTCATTTGACTGGAAAACATAACCTGTGCTCTTTTTTTTTTACAAGTTCAAGTTTGGTGTCACCTCATTCTGTGTTCATTGCAAAGAATAAACCAAAAAAAAAAAAACAATAAATGGAGCACGGAACTTGTTCAGTGATTATCAATGAGAAGATTATGCCATCAGGAAGCAAAGAAAACAGCTTGCAGAGGAGCCCAACATGGGGGTGCAGGATCAAACAACATCATGGGATAAAAGCAAACAAAATGCCCCAACAAGCATCAATAGCTCTACACTGACCTTCTAATTCCACTGTATGAAAAACTAAGCTTTTGAGTCAAATCCAAGCGAGTCGATGCAGCAGAAAAACAGGGGGGAATGTGAAAACCTGGGTAAAACGATTGCTGTTGGCGCTATTGTTTCACACAAGAATTGTGAATCAGAAAATTGTGCATATTTTGGGCCACTGTGAACATCAGACTGAGCTGGTGCAACAAATTAATGCTTTAATGTACAAAGGAAAAGAAAGTTCACATGTGAATAGAGAAAATGTCACATTAGCACCTCTAAAAATAGGAACACATCCGAATGCTGTTTTCCTTCAACGGCCTGTTTCAATCCCACAATATGACGGCAGCATTATAAACCTCCTTCCTTCTTCCTCCTACTCCTCTTCCTCTAAATCCCCCCCCCTCGCTCTCTGTTGCTTCCTTCTCCTCCCCCGCTCCTTTGATTCAGTTTTCCAGGTCAACTTTGCACTCATCTCAGCACCTGATCTCGTCCTTTTTAGTGCTTTGCATATGTCTCTCGTCTCCGGTCGAAAGGCAATCAGGTGGCAGGGGCGACCCGGGTCTATTTGAATAACCACAAAGAGGACGTTGCGCACAGAAATGCTGCCCGGAGCGATGAAATCCTCTTCATCCCAAAAAACCTCCAACTGGGTGTGAGAGGGGTTTAATATAAGTCCGTTTAAATCTAATGCATCAGAGCTACAATCATGTGGATTAATGTTTGATTACATTTAACATTAGTAATCCCTTCTCCGTGCACGTGCATCCATGTGTGTCATTTCAAAAATACTGATGCATGTCAGTCAGTCAGTTTCACATGCCATTTGATGAGCAACCACATAATTGCAATCGGACACACTGGGAGTCACCTTGGAAAGAGAAGGTTAGCTGGCTGATCAGTTGATCGGGTGCTTTGATGTGAAGGAAACCGCCTGCTGAGTCTATGACAAAACACAAACAAAACCCTGAGCACAAACCATCATGAATGTTGTTCAATATCGTCTGTGAATCGGCCAAATGTTCATTTGTTGTGTTGTTCTGGGCCAAAATCCGACTGCCAGAAGTTTCATTAAACCCAACAGTATTAGGATTGTTTTTTGCTGGAACGCAAAACTTTATCTTCATGGAAAATGCACAACTTGAGCTGAAATTAATAAAAACTGTTGACTTGTCCTTTTCAAAAACACAATGCCAGATAATGAGCATTTCTCTGGTGCTTAAAAAAAGAAAACTGGGTAATGAGGTCAAATATATTCAAATCTTGACTGAAAAAAGGAGCTTCTGCTATCTCGTGCAGGAGGTTTGTAAAGTTTTGGCTGACTGTGCAGGCTTTGGGAAGCCAAATTTCAACACTCTGTTGTTTGTTAAAAAAAGCATATTTGAAGTAAAATAAGGTTTTAGAATAAGAAAGGGGGCAAAAGGATCTACAGTAGCATGCAACGGTTGCAATTAAACCTGGGAAGTGACAAAACCAAACGCTGAAATCCAAAATATGCTCTCACATAAATTAATTAAATGTGACTATAGAAGTGGGTCGTGCATTAAAATACTGCATTGCAGCTGTAATTGAATGCCTGCCATTTTCATCTGCAGCATTATCACTCTTTCACACTCAGTCAAAAAACACATGTGAGCTGCTCGAGTGCCAAAGGCTAAAACTCTGTAGTCTTTATTCTGCTACACTCTATTTGTCTTTCGAAGGGTACAAATTGTGGTTGGGATCAAAAAGCAACAACACATAAAAAAGCAGGGTAAAGATAACACGACTTATCCTTCATCTATACATCTCTCTCTCCCTCTCTCCATCAGTTCAATATGATAACCCTATTAAAATATTTCCTGTGGCAAATCCCAGAGAAATAAATCCTCTTTTTTCCAGAAAAAAAGAGAAAAAAAAGAAAAAAAGAAAGGGGGCCGGGCTGGAAGGTTTGTCTGTCAAACGCAGAAATGCAGTTGCCTTGGCAACGTGTGATGGTTTTGCGACTGCAGCTGGGCATCAGAGGGACTGTTGGGATAAGTTTGCAGGGGACATTTTTCACGCAGCGAGAGTGTCAGCACTTTGGGAAAGGACCAAAAAAAAAAAAAAAAAAAAGAAGTGCACATTGACACATTGAAGGATGTGCCAAATAGGTCTGTGAGCTCATGTCCACTCCTTCTGTAAACAGGGAGGTGAGTCACACAGGACTTCTCGGACCAATGTGAGTAACGAGAGGTGAAAGAAAGCACATTCATCACCTTCACGTTTAAATAAGGAGTCACACTTTGCATGAATCATAAGTAATAAATCACAGTGGGAGACTAAAGCTGACAAAATGAATCATTACAAATGACCTACAGTGACATAAACGCATCTCTCACGTTTCAATCGAGTGTTGTTATATCACAGCTTTATTTAACTGTGTCACTTTCTCTTGTATTGACCTGAGTTAACTTCAAAGAGGTTTCACAGCTCCTTCTGTAATGCCTTATCAACAGGAAACCCACATCTGCGGTGGGCTGCTTCCCCCATGTGGAAATGTGGTGCCACAACACAACCTTCCCCTGCAAAAGGAGGTCCTCCTTATTGGCGGTATTTCTGACTGAAACAAATGTTACCCATCCAAAAACAAGTAAAAATGATGGTCTTAAAATTGGTATCGTCTTGCTCCTCATAAACAATTGGACTACTTCTCAAAACTCTCTGAAAGATAACGCAAGTTCAATTCAAATAGTCATTTTTTGTGTTTAAAGAAATGAATCCCCAATAAATACAACAAAAGCCTGAGCAGTGTGATTTCCTTAATTTATTTCTTCAAAAGTTCACTCATTCTCACATCTCTGACCTCAAAACCTGTCACACACACAAACATACATATTTCACAGAAATTAAAACTTGAGACAAATGCTGCTAAAAAAAATTGAATCTGCAGGTAACACATTTTATTAACAACACCTTTCAGTGCTTCTGATTTGTAGGAACACAACAGAGAGTGTGACAGCGAGCATGGACGAGCACAAAGACATGCGCCGTTCTGTTGATACTGCACTGATGGACAGACAGGGGATGTAATGCTGCAGCAGCTGTGCCAACATCGCACAGCAAACATCTGCTCAACGACCACGTACCGCTTCCACAGTCAAACTCGACCTCAGACGGGGTGTCCCAGCAAGAGAGGACAGAAAAACATGCTTGCACGTGTCATGCGGTGAAGATCTTTAAAATTAAAGTGAGATGGTTCCGAGTGTTACTTGTTTTTTTTTCTCTGAGATGTTCAAACTGAGTGTCTAATGAGCATACATGAGTAGCTACAAAGTTTCACAGTCTCATCTTATTTCAAGTTCACATCCATGCTGAAGTTTTTTTTGTTTGATTTTCGTTTTGAAGTGCACAAAGTGAAATTTCCTGGGTGACCTGACGCTCAGCTCCTCCATCCGTAGCTGCGGGGCACCGTCCACCTCCACGTCACGCCGCCGCGCACCCCCTTCTCATTTCTCAGACATCACCGCTGCCCTTCCCCTGCAAAGGCACCGAGCTTATGTGACGAGGGCAGACTGAAACAACCAGCCGAGTCACTTTGCATTGTCGCAGGAGGGGGGGTGCGGGGGGGGGGGGTGTCCACAACTAAAAGTGCCCTTCTTCTACGTCGCTGTCTGTGGTCAGCCAGTGAATCTGGAGGGCTGTGAGATGGCAGTGCTGCTTACTTGTCATTGTTTAAAGTCCATGTGGACACATTGAAGACTCAGTGGATTTCAATGTGGACCTGCGAAGAGATTCAGATGGACAGACAAACCTTTTAAATCTGCAATCTACAATGAACCAGGTGCCACTTTGCTAAAGGCGTCACGTTCACTTGTGTTCACATCTACAGAAGAAAACAAACAACTATTCATTTCATGGAATGACGCAGCAGAAAATACATTGGTTGCAATTTCGATGAGTCAGTTGGGACTCAGTCTGGGCCCCTCAAACTAGCTGAGCCAACAGCAGAAGAAGAGGAGATGCTGTTTATTCTGTAAACATGATGAGCAATTTTTTACAGAAGGTCCAACACTTTAAAAAAAAAAATCATAATAATAAAGGATTCATGTACGATTTATACATAATTTAAGTTCCTCATGTTGAAAAAAAGAGGAAAAAGGTCAAAATTTACATGCAATGGTTTTGTATTGTAATACAAAGGTTTCGGGCTCCTGGTGAGAGCTAAAGTAAATAAATCCATCGGCTCAAGATACCTGCAGCTTTCACCTTGTTTCAGGGAGACCAGTTTGTAAACAGAAGCAGAGCAGAACACTTGATTAAGTTCATTAAACATGTAAAATACATTAAACTCTGAGAGTTGACCACAGTTTGAATTCAATCTAAAGCCAAGAAGCAGGAAGCAGCCTGCTTCAATTTGTTTTGAAACTTAAAAACTATCATTGACTAAAATACTTGTTTGTTTGACATTTTTAGGTCATTTTACGGTGTAGTCACTAAATATAAGACAAGTTTAAAGATTGCTATTAATGTTTTTGAATCATTTTTGATTTCACTTTAACTTAAGCTTTTATTTTTTTTGTGACTGTCTTTTTTTTCTCTTTCCTTTAAAAATCAGTGATTATCTTGGGTTGGATTAACTCTGTGAGACAGTTCAGTGTCAAATCTCGTTTACAAACTAGTATCACTTTACTTAAAGCTGAAAGAGTTGACTTGATCATCAGCGCAAAATTTCTTACTTGAAAAACACTTAATTGCAAAAAAATGGCCTCTGGAAAATTATGACTGAATAGAAGTTTTATTTTTCGGGTCATCATTTAATAAGGATTTCTTTGTCGTTTTGAATACAGCAACAAACACTGCAGTTGGACGTCTGACGATTCATCCTGCTTTGAACAGGCTTAATGTTAAATACCTAAACTTGAAAGTTCAGAAGGGAGCGTCTTGAGTGTGAAAACATCCGTGTCGTCAATACAAGAAAACAAAGGTTCTTTCAGCGTGACGGGCCCGTATCAGCTGTTGCCTTGGTGACATTTTTCACCGAGGAAATGGGAAAATAAAGCTGCAGTTAAAGAGTTGGTGGATGAGTAACTTGCCTGTAACCGGACATTAAACATCATCGACGCCACCAGGTAGATGTACGGGAATCTGATCCGCAGCCGCCATGCCAGATCGAAAAATATCAACAAAGTCCTCGTCAAGCCTTTGGAAAACACTCCGTACGTCCGACCAGCGGAGCCCGAAAACCGGAGCACTAAATAAGACAGACCCGCCATATAGGCCCCCGTCTGCCCGGCGGTGTCTCGGGTTGTTACTGTGTCAGCTGGTCAGGCGAGGCGACAAAAGTGCTGGGTGATGAGTGACAGTTCATGCCTCTATCGCAGATGAGCGCCGACATCCATTCCTCACATTTGTTGTGTTGGCGGAGCAGCTCCACCCCGACGGCTCCTCCACAAGCCCCCGTTATCGTCCTCAGGAGGACCCAATTCGCTGTTACACGCGAACCGACGAAGGCTTAGAGGGCTAAATACGTCCCAAGTTTTGACTGACAGAAATAACAACGTTTATCCTCGCTGTCATATGTACCTATTAAAGTACCAACTGTTTGTGCCTTCCTCCAGTGTGTGTTTATAACGTACCAAGGTGATTGCTTCATATTCTGCTTCTCATTTTTATCCTTCTAATTTATTAAAATGAACTTTTGTTCAACAGCATGCATGTTTTAGAGGTTGAAGTCATGTAATTCCGGCATAAGTATAAAATGTCAATAAGCAAGTCTGGAAGCTGCAATTTTGAAGCTCAAAAATAAAATATTTGGAGGATTATCTGCAGATTTTTATTCAAAATTTGATTGAAAAAACCTCTTTAAGACTGCAAAATCTAATAGAATTTTTTAGAGTTTTAAAACATCGTCGGCCAGTTCCGCAATCTAATGCCATTTTATTCGCTGGAGTCCCATTAAAGCCCAGCCTGAAAGGCAATACCCGGGGAATATATTTATAATATGGCACTAAACTCGGTATGTAGCGCTTACGTCATTTCCTTTTTCAATGTCACACCCTAAGTAGTCCGACGACTTTATTTTTATTGATTTGTTTTCGCTACAAAAAAAGTCAAAAATTCATTGCTGCCTGAATAATTTCGTCCAAAAATTGGTGTTAACCAACGGACCGAGAGAAAGTTGTGGCTGCAAAGTTGTCGATGCGTGTCAGCTGGTCGCAGTTTGTGTGGGCGTAGCAGCTCGGGACGCCGGATACACCATCTGCTGGCGGTGGCTAGCTTCATTTTTTTCCACAGGGGTGGTGGCCGCTGTTTTGCTCCATAGCTTCCAGTTCAGCCCACGAAAGCATGGGAATGTTGCGGGAGAATTTCTGAGCAAACTTGCGTTGAAGTGCGATTGAAGTTACTGTAAGTCCCCCCGTACGTGTCCACACGTCTCAGGAGCTCCATTCACGGCACCGAAGGTCGACAGCGGGACGTTGTTTGAAGCCGTTTCACCAGCGAGCAAGTCCGGACAAAGGAAAAAAAGAGACTTGAGCTAACGTTAGCTGGCTCCCGGGCTAACTTAGCATTCCTCCAGCTGCAGCGCAATGCAGGCCATAAAGTGTGTTGTTGTCGGAGACGGGTAAGTTTAACGGACTCCATCAGGTTTATTGGCCTGTGGGTTTTCTGGCTGGTGTTTAACTTTACGGTGAAGCACCAGCCGGCGCTGAAAAGGGTGTCACCAGACAAGCTAACATTTTAACCTTATATGATTCTTAACGGGTAAAGTTAGCCGCGGAGCTTTAACTACCTGTTCAATTTCAGGTTAGTCATTCGAGACCGACCACTCCTTCTCCCACATCTAAGCTTTCTCTTTTGTTTTCTGTTACTGACAAAACTAGTGTTTAATCGTAAAGTTGAGCAGTATATGCGTGGTTTGCAGACCTTTGACTCGGGTTATGCCGGTTACATTGTTTTCCTCACATTTGGGTGAGTCAGACGTCACAGGGTCAGTCAACCATTCCTCCTAAACCCGAGCTTTACCGTGAGTTTTGAAACAGTTTCTTTGCAATTGAGTAATTTGCTGAGCTAAGCTGCTCGGTGCCAATGACTACTGCGCTGCAATGTAACGAATGAGGCCAGTCTTTATCCCCATATAAGTTGCATTTAAAGGCTTCTTCTGCAACTGCTTTGACCACCGGAGGACAAGCACTGCCATTATAGATATGTAGCAGTTTATAAGGGGTAAACACTTTGAGCTCCTCGTCCTGGGTGTGGTGGATACCACAGCAGCAGAGTCATTCACAGGCTTGTCACTGTCTTGCCAAATCTTTATTTGCAGTTTGAACTGATTGAATTTCAGCAGCAGATGTGTCTTGCCATTTCTGGGGTGCTACCTTGTAATAATTGCTGAAGAACATTAACGCTAGTCTGTTTCCTTAAAAGTAGGTTTATTTAGTAGTTTCCCTCTAGGATAGGTAGAATAATCCCTGTTTAGTATAATCAAATCATAGTATGTCCTCCTTTGTTATTAGCTCATCACACCAAATTCAGACGTATTGTACACCTCGTTCCTGTTTACTCCTGTTGCCACATATGCCTGATCAGTGATTTCTCCCTTCCAGCGCTGTGGGTAAGACCTGTCTGCTCATCAGCTACACCACCAATGCCTTTCCCGGAGAGTACATCCCCACAGTGTGAGTATCTGAGACTGCAGTGCAGTCTGTATTTATTTATTTATTAATGTCAGCCCAGCAGTCAATCCTTCGTCTCCACCCTTGTTTCCTACAAAGTCACTTCCTGATTATGATGGCATCCAGTGATGTTTGTTGTTATTGAAACTCCAACTGGGTCAGAAGACACTCAATGAACAGACTATCAGTTTGTCAAACTTTATCAATGATTGTGAATCATTATTATTGTGGATGTATCAGGTAATATGATTCTCAATGGGTTTATTTAGGTTTGACAACTACTCTGCCAATGTTATGGTGGATGGGAAACCTGTGAACCTGGGCCTCTGGGATACAGCGGGACAAGAAGACTATGACAGACTCCGCCCACTTTCTTACCCACAGACGGTACGACAGGCAGTGCTGTGTCATTTTTTTTGCATACCTCTGCAAATAATTGCTTTGGGAAGTTTGCCTGTTTAGACTGAACAAGGAAGTTAAATGGGGGAAAAAAACCAATACACCTTGGTGGTGACCTTGGAGAGAAAATAACAAAACCCCCAGAATTCAACTGAAGTATACTGCTTGACATAAAGTAAACTCAGCAAAAACTGAATACTGTGCCGTTCTAAATTCTAATTGTTTTATGTTCTTTCCTGCTCCAGGATGTGTTTCTCATTTGCTTCTCGCTTGTGAGTCCTGCCTCGTTTGAAAACGTCCGTGCCAAGGTGAGTCCTGCTCGTACAGGAAATAGTGAAGACGGGAGGAGCTCCTGTTGAGACCTTGTCACACGTTTGGCGCGCAGTCGATGAATGATAAAATCCCATTACAGTTTACGGTAACAGACACATAGTGACCTCTGAATGATGTTTATCATCCAAGGCACTTGAGAAAAAACACTATTGCACATGCTGGGTTGAGATTCCTCCACATATAAACAATATATGCTCAATCACAGTTTCCTCACAGTGAGGCATTTGTTATTGGCAGCATTCTATTCTCTCACCTCACCCATGGGAGCATGAAAGACCTTTGTGATCATGAAGTTTTTATTGGCTGTATCTGCTTAGTTTGGCTGAAACGTATCCCTCCTGAGCCATCTGCTGTCTTCCAGCAGGCAGTAAATCACAATTAAACTCAGCGATTTTATATCTTTATTTCCATGTGAAATATCAGGACTTTGAATAGTTAATCGTGTTGTTTTTCCTTTTGTTGTTTTAAATTTTGAGATTCACTTAAGAAAAAGCGAATAAAGTGACAGTCTAATAATTTCCTCTCTTTCACATGAACGACTGCATCTTTTCTCCTCTAAACAATTGGTCAGAAATTCCTGGCCCGCACAGGGAATTTACTGTGAGTGATAACCTCACAGGAAATCATTATGTGACTCTCGGGTTCCTCCATGAGATGAAGCTGTTTTCTCGCTGCGTCATTTTCAGACTCATTAGGCCGCTCCAAGGCCACCCTGAGCCTCCATACCTCACCTCATATTTTCTTTTCTTGTTGCGCAGTGGTACCCTGAGGTGAGACACCATTGTCCCAACACTCCCATTATCCTGGTGGGAACCAAGCTGGATCTGAGAGACGATAAGGACACCATGGAGAAGCTGAAGGAGAAGAAACTGTCTCCTATCACCTACCCCCAAGGACTGGCGATGGCCAAAGAGATTGGTACCAACTTTGTGTTTCTTCTCTCTCAGTAGACGTCACACTGCAATGACAGAATTTCAAGTGGGAAAAGGTACTTATATTAACAATCAGTTCTCTGTGTTTGCCTTCTTAGGTTCTGTCAAGTACCTTGAGTGCTCAGCCTTGACCCAACGTGGCCTTAAAACTGTATTTGACGAAGCCATACGGGCCGTCTTGTGTCCTCCTCCTGTCAAGAAGAAGGGCAAGAAGTGCACACTCCTCTAAGACTTCCTCCACTGCAGCATTTACAGGGGATCATGACCGCTAGCGGTAAGGGGGGCTAGAAACACACCAGTATACACACAAAAATTCATGTACTTCAGATTCTGTCCTTCTATTAGTGTAGCTTCAACAGTTCTACCAATCGCTTTCATGAAAAAACTTCAGTCATGGTCAGATTTAGGAAAGTGGGGACAACAGTTAAAAACCTGAGATCTTTCCTTTGTATACTGTATAGACAAGACTATGAATTTCTTGAGGCCTTCTTAAATGGATTGGATGTTTTGTAAAACAGACCGTGGAATGTCTGCGATTTATTCTTCCACTGGTTGTCCACCTTTTGATTTTGTTTACAGTCTCGGTTGTTTGTTTTCGAGTGGAAGAAATATTGCCAAACTCACCCTGCGCACATGCTGTATTCTAGCCGTAAAGAAACCTTCACTCCCATCGTCCCGAACCTTTAAAGTACACCCGACAGTTTGCTGTTGTGACCCGATGTGTGCTCAGCTCTCCAGTCAGTGGCAATTTCACAGATTCTCTCTTCATGAAGGCAATTGTGTCATCGCACTGTCGACAAGGCGCTTGGAGCAACCATATGTGAAGTCCGCATTGCCTGGAATGAGTTTTTATGTCGCATAACCTCTTTACCGGTAGTTAGTGCTCAGTCGTCGTGCGATTTTTGTAAATTCATTGAATGATGCCTGAAAACATGCTGAATATCCAGACTGAGGACAAAGTCTGCTGACACCAATAGTGCTATTACCCCCACCCCATCCCACCCCCCCTGAAATTCCAAACACTCCAGTATTGCATCCATTTGGCTCCAATTGGACCTGCCGTGGTATTTTTCTGTTTTTGTCTTTGTGACGTTTCCCCAAGAAGTGTCTCAGCCGCCCTGGAGTGAGAAGCTGGAAACTTGATGGCATATTGGATTAGAGAAGTTTAGGTCTTTTGGTGATGGGAACAAGAGCACTCCCAGTGCTCTGCGGGCATTTTATCGGAAACCTATTGTGCAGCACATTATATTTTTTGATAGCATCACTACTGGCTAAGCAGTGTCACTACGAAGAGCGTCTAAGCCTGGTAATTACAGTAATGAATCTACTGTCAGTTATGATGTAGTATACAGTGTACTCATCTTTTTGTTATAATCATGTGATTTGACTTTTTTGTATCTTTCCTCACAGAAGTTACACACTCACTCACTGTATTGTTTAACTAACACTATGAATATCCTTTTGTTTATTACCTCTACAGTTAACGCTACCTTAATCCTCCTACAAGCCTAGCTTTTTTTTGTAATTAATGCTGATAGCATGTATGTGCATCATATACTGAAAACTAAGATTAGAAATGCTACAGTTATATTTTTTGCCTATTTACAAAAAAATGTATTTGAACTACTAGATCAGGGGTTAAGTACATGTCGCTCATCTGTATTGTATTCAGACATCAAGCTGTGCTTTAATTCAAGCCAATGTTGTGACTCTTTAGTTTTATGGGTAAAAGCTATTGTCACTTTTTGAAAAAGCCAATAAATTCCTCTAAAATCGACCCTTTTCTGCCTTTTCCTTCAACTCATATCGTCTTATTCTGAATGTCACTGAAATGTCACCTTGTTCGCTCAACCTGCAAGAAGCAGCAGCCTCAACTCTCCAGTTTTTGCAGGTAAACGTGCTGCTAGACAACCCTCCCTTTGTTCCTGGAACAGAACATGAGTTCTACTATTTGTTAGTTTCTATTGTGGATTGAATAATACCAGTAGGTTATAACAATGCAATAACTGAGTGTTGAATATAAAGTAGTGTCATTTTAAGTGTCAGTCAATTTAGCTTTAGTTTTTCACTTTTTTTTTTTATTTACAATATTCATTCATACACAGCAATGTCAAAAAAAATTGACAATTCATCAACCCACAAGGCTTCTATAAGACATTTGGCACAGGAACCAGAGTCACTGTGAAATCTTAAGTTATTCATCCAGACCTCATACAGACACTTTCTACAATCTTTTTACGTCCTTTCCAGTCGCTCTTCTTCGGGTACAGACGACCTGGTATCAGCTCACACGCAGCTCACGAGTCCACAAATCGCAGCAACGTTCCTGATGTTGTAGGTATGCTAGAAAAACAACACAAAAGGAGCAAGAGGTCTGATTGAAGCTGGAGATAAAAAAAAATTGTGGATCAGAATTTCCACAAGAGTAGAAACACAAATTAATATTTCAACCAGCTAAATGTGGCTAGACTTATAAACTCCAAATTGACACTGAAATATTAATCATTTTGATTGCAAGTGGGGCAAATGATTACCTTTCTACCAGCTCTGCACCAATGATATCATGAATGTGGTACTTCATGTGGAATTTCACTTGCGAATTTGTCCGCCGTTCCTCTATCTCTGACTTTAGGACTTCACTATATTTGGCCTTCTTCACCATGCCGAGCACCGCTTTACGGCCTGCAAAACCAAGACGCCAGATGGTCAGAGATAGACTGTCCTGCGACATACATGAAACTGGTTGGGGTTCAGACACGGTTGTTCGCGGAACTAACCTTTTATGAAGTGTTTGGTGAATTTGCCAGAGTTGGGAATGGCCAGCCACCAGCTGCCTGCGTCCCTCACCGTCAGGACGCCTGACTTTACCAGTTGCCTGGGAGGGGAGAAAATAAACCAAGTGCTGATCTTTGCAGGTCAAAGGCTTCAAATCTCCAGGCCACATGGTGTGAAAAAAATCTTGTGATTTTATTAAGGCAGACCAGTGAAGCATCAAACTGCCGTCTTTCATACGTTATCTCCGAGTCTGTGAAGAGGAACTGTCGGAGCATCTTGTCTTTGGTGAAGCTCAGATCCGTGCAGGACGACACCACCTTCTCCAAGAACCTCTCAACTGTTGCCTGGGTGGCTTTGCCCTCCTCTCCTGCCAGCACTTTGTTCTTGTAGTCTGAAGTGAAAACCAGCCCGAAAGCTTCTGTGTCAAACCCCAGCTGGAACATCAGCAGGTTCCCTTCTTCACGCAGTTTATTCTGATAAACAAAAAAGGGGGAGGGGCCATATTTGATTTTCAAATATAATTTTTTTTTTCCAAATTTTACAACATAGGAAAAAGAGCCACCTTACCACCTCCTTGTCGACTTGGGTCTTATCATTGTGGATGCTGTAGAGTTGGTGTTTGAGCACGATTTGTGGTAAAGCATCATTGAAGAGCTTTCTGGGAAATAGTGTCATGAGGTACTCCAGCGTGGATTTGATGTCAGTCGGTCCTTTCATGTAAAGAAATGAGTGCAAAGTGTGAATTTAACGAGCTTTCATCGTGAACCGGAGCCAACTTTTCGTCGTCGTTGTTGTTGCTCCACTCACCTTCTGTGACAGCTCCAAATGTCTCTGCCCCATTTTTTCTCTTCTTCGTCAAAAAAGTGTCTGAAACAAGGGCTCGTTTCCTGTTCATTCCTGGAGGAAACGATCACAACCAATAAAGATCCTCAACCGTGTCTGTGACTTTACATAACTGTAATATGTTAATTACATTCGTTAACGGGCAGATGTGTACATTTCAAACAATATAACTCGAGGGGCGATAAATCACGCGTCAAATGAACCTGTTAAAAAGTGACAGCTCGAGTGACTGAACAATAGCAGAACACCCTAAACCACGAATGAAGTAAACCCAGCAGTTTATTCACTTCCAGTTAACTGTTAGCCACGTTAGCACGGCTAGCTGGCCGAGGACTGAGACCAAGCTTTTTTAATCCCAGTTTTACCTGAAGATAGCTGTTCTACTGAATCGGGTTCGCATCACTTTGGAACAACTCCACCACACACGTCCACACAGCAGCTCCAGTGGACAACTCAGTGTCCTTTTAAATGGTTATTTTGAAATTTATAAAGACCAACTTGGGCGCCACCGTGCGGAGTGGAGGAAAAATTACACACGGAAGTAGCGTAACATTTGTTGTTAGCATGCAATGCTAGTTAGCGGTTCAACAGAGGGAAACAGTCATTACTGGTTAGTAAAGATTTTACACGTATTTTAAATGTATCCCTTCCCAACGAACATATGAAAAAGGCATCGGAGAGTGAGAAGGATCCTTTTTTGGTTGTTTTTACGGAAAATACGATTTTTCATTAAGATGTGGGTTGTTGATTGTTTCCCATTGATGTGCAACGAAAACGCCATGGAAACAAAGTTAAAGATTTTTACATTTTATGGAGAAATGTTGTAAACGATGGCAACACAGGAGGGGCAGTGCAAGATTTAATCATATTTCAGGAGCAGGATGATTAAGTAGAAGATAAAGGTTGCATGTGGCAAAGTATTACTTTTGTCCTCATCAGATTTATCAGGTATTAAAATTCAATGTTCATTTTTCAGCAACTGGTTTCTTACTTTTGGTGCATTCATTAGTGACTGTAAACAAATGACATTGAAAACACAGTTTGCTCACTCAGCATGAATACATTTTAAGTTTAAATGTGTGCATTCAAACTCCCCTCCAGGAATGGACCATCGCAGACCCCACAGTCCCAACTCCAGCTACCCCAGCAGGCGGCCGCCACACAAACGACAAAGGGACGACAGTGGAAGGAGTTACCATGAGAACAAAAGCTTCAAACCAAACAACCATCACCAGTATCAGTCAGGGTCAACACCGGGGCACCGCACACCGAACCCTCAATCTCTGAGCACCAGGAGGGAGCTCTACGAGAGGGATTTTCCTGTGTACAAACAGCCCGTGGAAGTGGGATGCTTTTCCCTCGACTCCCAGCGTCGATTCTTTAATGACAGCCGTCAGATGAGATATTACGTTGAACCCGACCGAAATCCTAATTTTGATCTGCGGGACGGATACAAGGATCGCTTCATAAAGAGAGACGACAGCGTGAAGGAGAAGCTGGACCACATTCTGCGATGGGTCAAAGCCAATAGATCAAAACTGAATTCAAAGGAGTCCACTGCCTCATCATGGTAAGTTAAAGAAAAGGCTTTCTGTTTATTGATGTAAGCAAGTGCAGATATTTACCACCTCCGACCACGAGTGTCCACTGGACACGTATTCTTTGATCAACGTCTGTTCCTGCCAGTGCTCTAGATGTGGACTTTGTGACCTGGAGGGGACATCTGACCAAGCTGCTGACCACGCCTTATGAGACCAGGGAGGGCTGGCTGCTCGCAGTCACCAGGTTCCGAGGTACACTGTACATCAGTGAGGTGGAAACAGAAGCTGCTCGCAGGGAACGAGAGAGCCGCACTGCGAGGCACCAGGAGATGATGTACTGGGGATACAAGTTTGAACAGTACACGTGTGCAGGTACGCTGGAAGGGACTCAAAAATTAAGGAACAAACCATTCAACTTTATTGATCTTTATTTAATAATTCTCTTCTTAAATCTATTACTGTGTAATCTCACACCCAAACCTGCATCATACAAAACACAGTAGGTGACAAGCGCTTCACCTTCGTCCGTCTCTGCAGATGACACCCACAGTCCACCCGACCCTGGGGGAGTGGTGAACACCAACGAGGCCTTCTGCACGGTGGTGCAAACGCGGCTCGCCGACCACAGACTGCTGTTCTCCGGCGAGGTGGACTGTCGAGACAAAGACCCCGACGCTCCGCCTCCTCCCGCCTGCTACGTGGAGCTGAAGACGTCCGCAGAGATCTGCACTCCCAAACAGCGCAGCAATTTGCACAGGTAGCTGATGCACGCAGTCAGTAGGTCGTGCGACCGTTCCGACTCCCGTTTGCCCGCTGAGCTCGTTCTGCTGTTCACCAGGTTCAAACTGCTGAAGTGGTGGGCCCAGTCGTTCCTCCCCGGGGTGCCTCGCGTTGTAGCAGGTTTCCGGGATCAGGAAGGAGTCGTCGTTTCCATCGAGACGTTTCACATCGGGAAGATTTCACAGCTCATCAAGGTGTCATTCAGATGTTCGAATACTCATACATATATATAAACGTGTTCTGGACTCGTCCTTCATTCTGCTGCATCTCATTCACAGAATGAATACAACTGCTGGAAGCCGACGGTGTGTATGAACTTCTGCAGTGAGTTCCTGTCTTTCGTGAAGCGCACAGCCACTGAAGATTGTCACAGGTGACTGATTGCTGCTCTGCCCTTTCTTAAAGAGTTGGTCATTTCTGTGACTGAATGAGAGGCACCGATCTTTAGGAGCTGGACTCCATTCAAATGTTGGTGACAGACACTTGTTTGCGTTTTTCAGGGTGGTGTACCTGTTCTCCTGGGAACCCTACAAAGATGTGACCTACTCCATCCACCGGGACTCTCACTATTCCTTCCTTCCTCAGTGGTACATCGAGGAAATCACAAACAGTCCAGAATCACATCATCTGTCCTGATTCACGTTTGAATCCAAGAACCAACAGAATGTTCTGCCAAAAAGGGAATTTTGTGTTTCCAACTTCCACGGCATCATCAAACCTTTCGCCAGGATCCTCCGCGGATGTTTTTCATTCATTCGATGAGCTGCAATGAGCTGTGATTTTAACACGGCAAGTGGTTGGTGTGAATAAAGCAGTCGGCACAGCATGATGTTAGTCATGTTCCTCAAACTTTATTGTTCCCTGGTTAAAACAATAATTTAAATCTCAAAATAGAGTTAAGTCGTTTCAAGCACAATTAAATGTGTCAGAAACAAAGTGATGCAAGTGAGAAGGTCGGACAATTCAGTGTCTGATGATGAGTTACAAAGCCTTTGAAAGTAAACACGTCAAGTCTATTTTGAGAGGTACATTTTTCATCTTTCAACTCTGGTCCAAATCTCTCGGTGCCTGTGCTGCTGGTTGGAACCGAGCGGCCGTCACCAGCTTCCACGACTTGTTCCAACATTCCAAGAGCCAAAATCTGGGTGACGCATCTGGTCAACCAACTGTGTCTTGGTAACTTAATACATGACCACAGCTCAGACGCGCACAGTGGAAAGTCCAAAGGCTAGGGTGACGAACATCTCTCAGAATGATTGAAATTCAAGCAGAACGACCAGTTGAACCGCAGCAAATAAAGAAGTCAACCCCACTGTCAGACTGAGAACGTTGAAGGCTGCAGAAATATCCCGAAAACCAGATGACAAGCTGGAAATACAGCAACTTACTCCAGTCTCAGACTACTTCCACAGAAGACACCCATGTGACCAAATGTTTGCACACTATTACAATGACAAGAACAGAAAACATAACTCAGTGCATAGTGTTTGTGTCAACAGTCATTAATGTAGCTTATGTCAATTCAGAGAAGTTATTTCATGAAATACTTGTAAATTGGAGGCACTTTGTACCTACTGCAGTATTACACACATTTATGATCACACTGTCAGCTCAAGTATTTATGTTTATCGAATCAGATTTCTATATTACAATCAAAAAAGACTTCTAACATAACAAATTAGCTCCAGATTGTACATGTTATCATGCATCAGACTTCAGCCCTTTTCATGAGTCGACATTGATCCTCACAGTGATGTCAGCTTGATGAAACATCTGGCAGTAGTTTCAAGAGGTTTCTGCGTTGCAGGACATGCAGGGTGGGGGCAGGGTGGTGCAAAGGCTCCGATTAAGGACACTTGATGCCAGGTCTCAAACGCAGCAGATTTCAAGCCGTGACATCACCGTTCTTTTCAACAAAATGAGACACGGCACGGTCGCTACATGTGCATAAAGCTCGGTGTTTGTATCCGTTGCTGCACTTTGTGCTCAGCTGAGTAACCGTGAGGTCATTGTGGGGCTGATGGTAAGATTGCATGAAAGCCAGAGTTCCTCCTCGACGGAGCTTCAAGTCCATCACAGAGACAGACAATCGCACACATATATTTAACTAACATACACTCTTAGGACTGTGGTAGGAGGCACAAAAAAAACAGGCACAAAAAGGCCCCATTAGGCTGTGAAGTTGAACCAGGAACATTTTAGTGGTGAAGGAACACAGTTTACCACTGCAGTACCATGCCACCATTTTTTTTTTTTGGATTTAGGTTTGGAGAAACTATGTTCATTTACTCAAAGCTCTTCTGTTTAGAGCATTTTTTGGTCCACTGATATTTCCCCCAAAAAATTAACAGCATAAATTTCATTTTTTCAGATGCATTAGCTGATAAAACCAAGACCTGGTTTTAACACCAAGTGCAAATAAAGTCGCTTAAACATCCCCCCCCCCCTTTCATTGATTTCAAGATCAAAGTCAGAACTGGTGATTAAAACGTTTCTGGGATCCAGTAACTCATTAAATTATGGGGCAATAATCTCTTTGCGACTAAACGGTCACTGTGAAATTACTGAGCGACGCAAACTGACACAAACCAGAGGAGAAAGATCAGACTGCCCACGAGGAAGCAGATTCAAGTTAGTGATTATCAACAACCAACAAATCTCCCCGGGGTCCTTGTTAGTTTACAGTAATTTTTCAGGTGAGTGAGGTCATCTGTGACCCTAAAAGTCACCGTCACAAGCCCCGAATGCATATTGCATGGAATTGAAACAGCCACCATCATGAAGTCACCCTTTGGCTCCAGTCCAACCCGTTCGGTGCGAGCCCTCCGTTTGCCTCGTCAGTGCTTCAGCTTCTGGTTGAGGCCCATGACTTTGAAGGTAGCGGCGGTGATCTTCTCGTACACAACGAACATGAGGGCGGCCGTCAGCACCGTCTGCAGCAGCTTGGCCTCCAGGCCTTTGTACAGGCCAAAGAAACCGTTCTTCCTGCGGCGAACAGAGCAGACGCACAACTGATGGGCACCGCCTGCTCGTCACTGCGTGTGCAGAGGGTGTCTGGGGACGCGTCACTCACTTGATCCTGTCCATGAGCAGGAACAAAATGTTGGAGAGGCTTCCGAGCACGCCGCCCTTCCCCTCACTTCTGTACTGGCCAAACTGATGGAAAAGATTGTGGAGACTCAAATTAATGTCTGACATTCACAGTAAATAAAGCAAAGGTGCAGGTGCATTAAAAGCGGATTTTTCACTTTCACTTTTCACAGAAATTACCAACCAATAAAATGTTTGGGATATGTTTGCTCAGCACTCTTCCATGCAGATCTGTGTCATTTTTGTATGCATGATAATTTGATAGGAAACAGAAAACTTGTTTGCTGATGAAACAGCTCTGAGAGGGAATGTTTGCTCTCACCCTGAGGATGGCTTGAACTGTCTGCAGAGGATACGTCGCCGTGGTAGCGATGGCTTTGGCAATGGCTCCGATGACAAAGATCTGTGCTGAGGATATCTGTGGTGGAGAATGAAAGGCTTGAATCACCCCCCTCCCCAAAAAAGGGCTTCTTCGTGGGTTTTCCAACTATGATCATGGCTGGTCTCTCACCTTCTGCCCTCCTTTGCCCGCCCTCCTTTTCATGGCCTCATAAAACATGAACTGCACAGCAGGGTTGAGGACAAGAATGAGGGACGGCAGAGTGCCGTTCCACAGAGTTCCCACCCCCTCATTGGCAATAATCTGTGAAAAGGCATCTAAAAGGGGGCGGGGTTAAAAATCCACACTTAGCGGGGTTCAGAAATGACACGCTGACAAAAGAAAACAGGTCTGAAGAATCCACACACCATATATGCCTCTGTACTGCGTCTGATGAAGATCCTCGTTCCTGAACTTCACCCCCTGCAGCTTCAGTCGAGTGTTGACCACCCACATGGGGGTCGTCGTGACCACGTTCACCACACCTGGACAAACAGAGTTTCAGCTTTCTTGAAGCAATTTCGGAAAGCTGAAGCAAGTCAACATTGCAACTTGTTGACGGCAGCATGTTATTTTTCAAATTCACAAGCCTGTGATAAAATATAGACAACACAACTGGTGGCTGGGAAACATAAGACAGCAGGTCAAGATAACCGGTTAACCAAAAATGCAGCTTCAACCACATCAGAACTCCATGTGATAAGCACAGAATTAGCCCCTTTAGTGAGCGCGTACCTGCCACAACCCCCATGAGCAGGTCGACGCTGGGCCTGGGCTTTCCCTGGCCAGATGCTGCCAGCCTCTTCAGTGTGTTGAAGGTGTAGAAGTAGACAAAGTTGGAGCAGCAGAGGCTGGAGATCACTGGGAACCAGCCTCGGTACAGAGACAGGCTGGGAGAAGTGGTGGAGAGTCGATTTTAAAGTGTGAACGTTCACTCATGTTTCCACTTCATCGGCATACGAATGCATTTTTTTCTTTTGGGGTGTGGTAATAACTCAGTGTTTCAACCCTGCAGGCTGCTATCTGTACGCAGAAACACGGGACTCACAGTCCTTCCTCCTTTACGATCTCTGCCAGGATGATGGGGGTAGACTGAGACTTTCGCTTCTCATCCACTGGAAAATAAACGCAATGCAAAACTTATCAAAGAGGCCTCCGGATAAACACTGCCATGCTGAGTGATGCCACCAAGTTTGAGACACGAGGCCTTTTAGTTCCCACTAGTAGATCGTTAAATTACTTAACAACATTATATCAGACAGAATACAGCTGCAGAAAAAAGCACCTTGGAGGGAGAACGAGGTTAGTCCACCTATAATCTGCAGTTAAACACTCATAATGAACTAATCTATACCTTGTACTATCAGGTAACCTGTGTCCTAGTTGATAAGGGCAGTAACTCACCCTGCAGCCTGCTTTTGGCCGTGTCCAAAGGGAAGAAGACACTCATAGCTGTCACACTCCCCTGAAAGAGACGCACAGTGACGGTTATGCATACGGAGGCCTGGTGGCGTCTTGATCTGCACGCACTAAGCTGGAATAAGATAACACGGTGTTTTTGTCAGCTCCACTTGATCTCCACTCACCATTGCACCCGCCACAGCGTGAACCAGCGTCTCGTAAGACAGCAGGCCGGGAGCCAGACCTCCGTTGGCGGACATCTCTGCACGGTGGGATCGGCTCGAAGCACCCGGGGGGAGTCGCACGGCGACCCGAAGGAAAACGGAAGCAGTCGAGCCGGTTTGACAAACGGTTGGAACGGGAACCTATATCGAAAACAATCACGCAACTATTCAAAACAAAGAGCAGTGAGTGAGTGAGAGAGAGCGAGAGAGAGAGGGGAGTGCCAGACGACGTTCCCTCACTGTTTTCATTGATTGGTCAATACTTTTTGCTCCTGGCAACTCTTTCTCGCCCACTAAACTTTCTGCTTTTTCGACCGCAAAAGACTCGTTACACCCACCTGCTGGACAGGAGGATGAAGTGCATCTTAACGCAACATTAAAACAGACTGCGTCAGAAATGAGTCTGTACCATAGATAATTGATGTTTCAGGACCTTCTTGTGTTATAAACTGACTGGCTTTTATGTCGTTGTGTCCTCACAGTCCAGAAAAGGAAAAGTATTAAAACATTTTGTCTTTCATAAGCAGAGGAAATGTACAAACCTTTCTGATCGTTTGTCCTGCCGTTACTACATCATTTCAACATGAAATTGTAAAATTCATGGCCAACAATGGGTCTTTCGAAAACAATTTTTTTGGCTGTGTAAGTTTTTTCATATTTTATGTTCTAAATTATCTTAATTGTCTTTACTTTGTATAGCTGTATTTACACAGCACTAATTGATGCTAAAAACACATGCGAGTGTTGAATGTTCCCAATTGGTTTCTTATCTCAAATACACAGATTTTAGCGACCATATTCAATAATACAATGCATCATTTTTGGGGTATATCTGAATGACATTATAACTCTTTTACCAACATAATGTTTTACAGTTTAAAAGTGATTAAAAATAACAAGTGCCATTTGCCTGAAATCTTTTTTATTTCAAATGTCCAGAATTTTAGATATTTATTTGCTTCAGTCATGATTGTAATTGCAAAGTAAAAGTTTTTTTCACTGGAATAAAGCAGCGTCTTTAATTCAAATGCAAATGTGACTACAGTGCGAATCTCACAATCAGTCCCTCTGAAAGAGTGACAGGGAGGGATTCCGATGAGCCGCTGTGTTGGAGGAAATTAGTGTCACTGACGACAGTGAGCTGGACTTTGCTTTTGTTTTATGGCCCCGAGCTGCTGATACGCCCAGCGATCACTGTGTTTGCCCGAGGTCCGCTGTCGCCTCTGCTCATCCGACCAAAGTGGACGAGGAGAAAGGAGAGGGAAGCCACCTGCCTGCTGTCAGCTTTCTCTGCTCTGCTGGAAGATGTCTCGGTACCACAAAGCAGCGATTGACGGGTACTTGGACCTCTTGAAGGAGGCCACGAGGAGGGACCTGAACACCGCGGATGAGGACGGCATGACTCCCACCTTACTGGCTGCCTTCCACGGACACGTCGAGGCTCTTCAGCTCATATGCAGCAGAGAGTAAGAAACCTTTCATCTGTTTATCACCCCGACACAGAGCCTCCACCCAGGTCAATCGTGTGTTTTTGTGTCCAAGTTAACTTCTCGTGTCATCTAAAAACCTGACAAACTGATTTACTTTGGCACTGAAATCCATACATATTGTACTGACACCACCTCAAATATCAAGCGATATCAAATACACATATTCAGTTGAGACACAAATCGAGAAAAAGCTACTCTTTCACTGTGAATTTGTGACTGAAATGAAAACAATTGTCTGCTTTTTTTGTTTGTTTTTCTAAACTTCCTCTGGATTTCAGATTGTGCCACATTCAATTAGTAGAAAGAAAAAAAAAACACTTTGTCGCACACTTCAGACCTCTTTCTCCCACCAGCTGAGCCAAAAGTTTAATGAGCCAAATCCATCCTGTGAAACAAACAAGCCCTTTATTCACAGCCCCCCCCGCCCCCCCCCCCCCAGCCTCATTCAGCAAAACAAAAGGCAAAACGAACACGACATTCTTACAAAATAATCAGAGCCTGAGATTAGGACGGAGGCAAAGGATGCAACGTTGGAGCCCGGAGGCCAGAATTACATTTCCGCTTTGCTCGCCACGGACACGAGTTAGCATTTTTATGACAAGTCCCTGCAGTCGCACCTCGCTCCCCGCGTTTTATTGCGGAGATAATGACGACTGGGAGCGAAGGACTTTCAATCTTAATAGCTGACTGATTATTTTCAGCTTTTTCTGGCAATATTTTGTTGTATTTGGGACCATTTGCGACATTTTCCCGGGTCTCTTGAGAAATTCCTTTCTAGAAAAAGGTCGTTTTCTGTCAAGAACTGACCACAACTGTGTCATATGTGTTTAACTGTATTTAGCAGAGGAATGGAAACTGTTACAGGAAAGAGAAACCCTCCCTCTGCCTCCAGGGCTAAAATCCACTTGTCAGCACATCGAAACACCTCATGCATTATTTAGCTGAACAGAAACTTGAAGTAACACAAGTTTTTAAACATGAGTTGAATTACTGAAGATTATTTAAGTATTAGCGGACTTATTCTCATGCATACAAAGAGGCCTCTATGTGTACATTTTGCCATAAAAATGTCTTCACTCTTTTCTTTTAGTTTATCCTGTTTTGTTGCTTAAAATATGAGCTAAAGCTTCATGTATAAATGTACCTTTTTTGTGTGTCTTTTACAGAGGCGATCCAAACAAGAGTGACATCTGGGGCAACACCCCGCTGCACCTTGCGGCAACGAACGGCCACATGCAAATCCTCAGCTTCCTGGTGAACTTCGGTGCCAACCTTTTCGCACTGGACAACGAGTTCCACACGGCAATGGACGTCGCCGCCTCCCGCGACCACATGGACTGCGTCCGCTTCCTCGACGCTGCCGCCTCGCAGCAGACCAACCAGAATCCAAAGAAGGTGGCCAACCTGAAAAAGGAGGCCGTCAAAGAGGCCGAGAAGCGGGTGAAGCTGTGCGAGAAGGTGAAGAAGAAGCATCAGAACAAGATGGAGAAGATGCACCGAGGAGCAGGCAACACGGGGTCGGTGTCAGAGGGGAGCATGGGATCAGCGTTCTCTAACGGGGGCACCATGACGGGGGTCAACGAGCAGTTCTCCAAGCTGATCGCTGCGGATACCTCGGGCTCCCTGACGGCCCGGATGAAAGGAACGCTCCAGAAGAAGCTTGGAAAGAAAGACAAAGGCACGGCGCAGAGGTCAGGAAGAGACAGCAACGTCATCTTCCTCAAGCAGGAGAACGGGGCCTCTGAGAAACCGGAGTTTCTGGATGTTTTCAACGAGCAGGATGAGGGCGCGCCGGTGAAACTGATGCCCAGCTTTGAGGAGGACGACGAAGAACCCGGCCAAGTCAAGCAGTCCATCTTCAACCGGCCCGGTCTGGGAGGTCTGATTTTCATGACCAAGATGGGGCTGGAGTCGGAGGACGTCCCCAGCGGGACCAACGAAAGCCTCGGCTACCTGGTTGAGAACGGGCTATTAGAGGAAGACGCCGACGGGTTCGGGGACGCCGGCGACGCCGACCTCCCTTGGGAGCAGGAGGACCTGGGCCTGGACGATGACGACGACGACGAGGGAACCTCGCCTCTGGATGTGTTTCTGTCGGCCATCTCCCTGCCGGAGTTTGCCCCCGCGTTCAACAGGGAGCACCTGGACTTGGAGGCACTCATGCTGTGCTCGGACGACGACCTGAAGGGCATTCGCATCCAGCTGGGACCCAGGAAGAAGATCCTCGATGCTGCTGCGCGTAGAAGTAGTGCACTGAAGGCTCCGGGGGCCATAAAAGACAGCTGCTTGTGATTTGGGACAAATGTGTGTAATTGTGTTCAAAGCCTAAAATCAGTCTGTAAAGTGAACAATTAGTAACTGTTGTCATGCCTGCTGGAAGTGATCTGTTTATTTCAATCTACATTGTACATGATAGCCATCCTGCTGAATGTCCTGCTGCAACTTGACGAAAAAAGTGATGAAGAAAACAGCAGGAAGTCTCATTTTTCTGCTCTCAAATAAACAACACTTGTTCTAATGCATTTGAGTCATAGCATGTTACTTTGCTTGAGGAAGTTCATTTGAATTCAGCAACGACAAAGTGTATTTCCTTAAACAAATACGACCGGATTGTCGAGTCCAGTTCTCAGTGTTTTTGCCTGATTGTGTTGTGCGTGGATACTGTGGCTGAATCTGATAAGGTGAATAAAAAAGGTAAACTGAGACCTGGACACCGCAAAAACGACTTTGTTGAACATTTGAAGGGGAAAAAAAGAATTAATATAATTTTCCTTGGAAGTGTTGAAATGAGTTCAAGTCACATCGCCTCTCCTGCGTGTCATCCTCTCATCTAAAATTGTGTTGAAAAGCCACTTTATTGCGCTGATTTTGACCCGGCTCCCTCTCCTCCGCCTTGTCTTCTTCTGCGTCTATATAAACGGACCGACGCGGGGAGGACTAGGGGGGGAATCCTCTTGGAGCGCTCAGCAGAGGAGGGCGGGGCTCTGACGGAGAGCGAGAGAGAGAGCGGCGTTGAGTTCTGATCATTACGGTCTGAAGCTGGTCTGAACCTCGGGTGGGAGAGTTGGTCACGACTATGTGTAACAGGTAAAATCTTTGACGCGTCTCTCGTTCCTCTCTCTGCCCGTTGGGTCGCGCGTGCCCCCCGCCAGGATCGGGACGGGGGACCCCCCCGGCGGAGAGGCGCTTATTTGCGCCTCTGCAGCTCGGCTAAGCCTCATTAGTGACACAATCTCGGCTTGTTTTCCTCGCCGTTTCTGCTCCCGCGACTCTCGCTAAACCTTCTCCCCCCGGATCGGAGCGAACTTCGGCCGGGTTACACGCCCGTTTCTGCGTTGGACGGGGGGGGGGGGGGGGGGGGGGGGGGGGGGGGGGGGGGGGGGGGGGGGGGGGGGGGGGGGGG
>JASSRZ010000065.1:8000982-8021293 GCA_032164315.1 Malacoctenus gilli
TTCCTTTGCACGTGTGGGTTTTCCCTTTTCTCACAGGCCAAATTTATGACATGCAAAGTCAGTTACAATACAAAACTCTAACATTTTATAATACATTTCATTTTCAATGAATAACTTATTTAGAATTCATTAATAAGTCATATCCATCAAATCCAAAAATCAGGGCCATGCAGAGGTGATTTCTAGAGTTGGTTGAGATGGTGTGTGTAAAACTAGAGCAGTTGAATCACAAACACAAAACATTTTTTATTGGTAAAATCTATCAACGACTTGTAGCGTAGGCTTATGTGATTTCACAGTAAAGTTTAAGGCTTGTGGACTGACTTCCTGAGATCTGCTCTGACGATGATGTCATCATTCGAACTCTGAGGTGCGGCAATTAATAAAACGATTATTGAACTTAGTCCAGTACATGGCTTCATCTGATTGGTGTAGCTCACCCAGTGAGGTGTGTTTGGAAGCGACCGCAGTCCTACAGAGACAAAAACTGCTGGATCTTTTTTTTTTTTTTTTAAATACAAAAGGTTACTGGGGGGAGTGGAACGGAGTAAATGTATCATATTACTGCCCCCTCATATGTGATTCTGTGATTTGAGCTCTTTCGTTTGTTTTGTGTCATTTTCTGGATGAATCCGGGTCAAGTCTGGGTGACTTCTGCCTCTGTGGACCCTGAGGCCTGAACCAACAATGTTACAACTCAGCACACACTCTGCAGTCCCGCACTTTTCCTTTTCATTCACGCAAGTCTCGGCTTTTTTCTTGTCGCCCCTCACGGTGGGCGGGCCATCTCGTGCCGTCCGTCACAAGTTTAGTCCAATCGGAGCCCGTCGATGTGTTTCACCGCGCCCCCTTCCACGTCGACCTGCACTCTCGCCATATTTTCAACCCTGTGGATCCCGCAGCCCGGTGCATCTCGAACTTTAACAGGCGAAAACCCGCACGCAGCACGGCTCGAAGTGTGACCCGCACGCTCCAGAGAGAAGAGGACGTCCCGCAGCTTTCCATCTGTCCTGAAAACTCATCCCGCCACAATGAACATCTTCAGACTGACAGGAGACCTCTCTCATCTGGCTGCTATCATCATCCTGCTGCTCAAAATATGGAAAAGCAGGTCGTGTGCAGGTGAGAGCTGCGTCTAGTTTCGCCAACGACGCGGCGGTTTTAATTATTCTTCTCCCAAATAACGGTTTAGTCTTTCGCTGATCGGCAGAACGTGTCTTAACGCAACGCCATCCAGCAACGCGTGCTAACGTTTCCCACTCATTCATTTGAGCCAATGCTAAGTCAACAAGCTAACGACTGATGGCAAATCATAGCTGCTTCTCAACTGTGAAGAATAGCAAGATAGCTGCAAATAATTCATATTAAATAAAAAAACTAGATGCAAAAAATGTTACATCTGGTGAAGCCTTGGCTGTCTGTGACGGTTTATAAAGAAGGTAACTGTTAGCTATGGGGGTGATGTGTGAGTGGTCAGTGTGGCAAGTAACATATTGAGTAAGAGATTGCAACATTTTATCATGTGCGTTTCGTTTCTTTTGCCACGTTGGGAGGTTTTTAGTTCATTTACACATCACATATCGTCGTTCGGTGCTCTGTATGCTCGAATTTTTCGGTGTCGATTTTTGTGGTCTGGCTTCTGACGTGGCGTTCTAGAAAGCGCTACGGAAGTAGCTAACATGCTAACAAACTGTTATAGCCACTGTTTAGGACAGCCGTAATCCCATCGGTATATATAAAATCACAACTTTATTCTCTTATCTGATTCTGGATTCCCGTTCAGACGGCTCGGCTTCAGAGTTAGGCTATGAAATGTTGTGATTAGTCCAATCGCTGCAGGTCTGACTGGGTGCAAAGTTAAACGTTTGTTTTGGTTTTTAAAAAATGGCTCAATGACAGGTTAGTCATTGTTATGCTAAATATTTACACGAGAGCTGGGCCATGTTCTTATCAGAAATATGATGGTCAGTTGCTGCAATATCACAGCTCTTGGTAATGTTGACATTGACATGTAAAATTGATGGTCCTTATTTTGGTTCTAAATGGCAGAACACACTGTTTTATGATTTTAATAATTACATTTGGCTCTGATGGGCCAGTATGGACCTCGTCTCATGTGTAAAATGCACAATTAGTATAAATAACCACCTCCACCCTTCCCCAACCGTGAGTTTGTAAACCTTGACATGTTGTTGCACCCATGTTCATGACCAATCCCTCTATTCAGCCATTCTCAAACATGACATGGTCTCCCTTCATCTTCTTTTGCTCTCGCAGGATAACTGCTCTTAGCGTTTACTTTTGTCTGAAAGGACCACGAGGTCCACGGTTGCGGGTTATGCTCTCCTCATGGAGCAAAGAGGCCCTGCAGCTTCTGTCACTCTCCCCTTCCTTCTGACCAGGAGTTCTGTTCCTTCTGTCTGACACATCCTTCCTCTGTTATTACCCCCCCCCCCTCTTTGCAGCCCCACCTTAGCCCCTCTCAGAAAGCTCAGCAGTGGGTGGAGCTGTTATGGTGCCCTTTGGTCCTTTTTTTGGAGGTCTGATGGATACCATGGTATCTCTTTTTGAAAGCAAGAGGCTGTCTGTTCCTTAAGATGCACAATCTATGTACATGAGTCCCAAACCTAAAACAACAGTTGGGTCTGACTTGGGTATTGAGCCCTATATGGAAGATGTTACACACATCAATCAAAGACATGCTCACTCTGCAAAGGCATGTAAAGAGTCAGGAAATGGTTCATTCCTTCAGTGGGAGTAGAAGCTGCTAGATTCACCATGGAGAGCTCACAGATCAGTGTTAACACACACCTCTGATCATCCATCAGTCTCATGTTTTCACCTCTTTGCCAAATGCCAAAAAGCCCACAATAAATCAAGCACGGTTTGTAATTTTAATATTTATACAACAGAAATATATCCAAATTCAAGTAATATTGTAATTTGAATATTTTTTTAAGTCAAGTACTATTCTAATTTTCCTTTTAAAAAAGAAACTTCTTTCTTCGCATATTTCACCAAATTTCCAGTAGATGTCAGTGTTCAATAAGGAAAATGATGGTTCTTTTCGATCTGGACTCCTGAAACTGTTTTGTTTAAGTTAAAAGTTCCCTCTTCCTGAACGGTGTGTGTGCTTGATGTTTCTCTGAAAGGTATCTCTGGAAAGAGCCAGATTCTGTTTGCTCTAGTCTTCACCACACGTTACTTGGATCTGCTCACCTCTTTCATCTCCCTGTATAACACATGCATGAAGGTAAGACACCAGTGGCGTCTCAGCCCCGACTAACAGCCCGGCCCACGTGACTCCCGGCACCTTCGGGTTACAAGCTGCTCCGTGTTGTTTTGCAGGTGATCTACATTGGCTGCGCCTACGCCACCGTCTACCTGATCTACATGAAGTTCAGGGCCACCTACGACGGAAACCACGACAGCTTCAGAGTGGAGTTCCTGGTCGTTCCTGTCGGGGGTCTCGCCGTCCTCATCAACCATGACTTCTCTATCTTGGAGGTATGTTCACGTGCCGTGTTGTGATCGGAAGAGTTTCCGAGATCTTTTTTTGCTGTCTCCGGAAAACGTTTTTGCACTCTCTCTGTCCTCAGATTCTGTGGACGTTCTCCATCTACCTGGAGTCGGTGGCCATCCTGCCGCAGCTCTTCATGATCAGCAAGACGGGCGAGGCCGAGACCATCACCACCCACTACCTGTTCTGCCTGGGCCTGTACCGGGCGCTCTATCTCTTCAACTGGATCTGGCGCTTCTATTTCGAGGGCTTCTTTGACATGATTGCCATCGTGGCTGGTGTGGTCCAGACTATCCTCTACTGTGACTTCTTCTACCTTTACGTCACCAAAGGTGGAGTTTTGTTTTCTTTTACTTATGACTTTTGGTAGTTCTTCAACTATGCAGCTGTTTAGCACCAAATTAGATTTAAAAAAAGATCAACAAAACAGTGTTAAATAATCTTTAGACTTGAAACGTGCTTGGACACTTTTTCTGATCGAGTGAGTTTGACATTCAGAGGCTGCAAGGTTTTCCTGATTCGCCACAGGAAAGCACAGAATTTGGTTGCGTTTCTTTATTGAGCGCTCACATGTTTGTGTGACGTCAAAAGCTCGGCTTGTGAATAGTTGATGTAATCTTTCCTCAGTTCCTCAATGACCCTGAAACCACCCCCCCAAATGAATTAGGATGGTCGAGATGGGCCCGACAGAAGCCACTCTAGCGGCTGCCTTTCCTCAATAACGCCTTCTCAAAGTTCAACCCGAGCTAATGCGAGGTTTCAGCGTCCCAAATTTTCTGAATGAATTCAGTTTTCACAAAGTTACGGTTGGTCAGAGACGTAATTCTCTCTTTAAATTATTTCGTCGTATCTGAGCTGATACAAAGTCCCAGGAAAGGCATAAAGGAAATGTTGTCACTTGAAACATGAGCGTGCACGTGAGAGGTAGGTGACGCTCATGTCTGCTCAACTTTGGCTCTGCGTCAAACCAAACTGAGTCGCATTTCAAAGCGGTTTCCTGCAGGCATTTGAAGACTTTTCATTCGCTTGTGATACACTAGAATCGATTATCGCGATGCTGAAACTGCAGCTACTCACATTAGAGTCCGATTTACAACGTAGAGAAAAAGCAGAAAAATCGAAGTTCCATGTCTTTTCGACGTCGCCGCGCTTTTCTTTCCAGCAGTAGATTTTTTTTAGATTTGCCCTTTATTATGTCTTTCTTACTTTTGAATAACAAAACAAATATTTTTCTTGCAAGATTACACAACAATCTTTTTTATTGTCCATCATTTAAACTACCAAATAAAACCCAACAAACCCAATAAAAAAGCCAACTTATTTCTTGAGCAAGTATACAAATAGGAGAAAGCACAAGGGAGAGAGAGAAGGGAATGAATGTGGTAGGTGTTTTGTTTTTCTTTAGATGTGCCATGGAAGAAAAGCTGCTCTGTTATCATTGCTGATAAAATGTGTCATGTTCCTGAAAACATGCTCAACAAAAGAAGAGTAACTCTTAATGTGCCTTGAAAAAAAGCATGCGCCGCCCGTTTTGTGTCGCAGCTCGAGTGTTTTGAATGAAGCGAGGCAGCAGGAGCTCATTTGAGGCTTGTGATGCTTCACACCTGATGACTGACTTAACCTTTTCTGCCGCCCCCTCAGTGTTGAAAGGCAAGAAGCTGAGCCTGCCAGCGTAAAGGGGGAGAAACAAGCCCAGCGGAGGAGACGGCGACTCCCAGCAGACTCAGGGGGTGCGGAGATGACATGGAGGAATCTCGTGATCTATAGCAATGGATGCCTGAGACAGAGAGCCAACTATCAGGGGGGGATAAAAACACTAGTCTTCTTGATGATTGCTGATAGGACTGGTAAATGCCAACAAACACCAGAGCTGAACAAAGATCATCCCAGATCAACCTTTGGATTTCTGTGTTCAGCATCTTGCCTTAAGCTTCTTTTCATTGCTGTTCAAATAGGAGAAAAGGCTTTTCTTTTTTTTTTTTCTACATGCGAGGTGTATACGCTTATTTTTGTTTTTAATTTTCTTTTTTTTTTATTGTCACAAAAAAGGTCGACTTTGAGAAGTACCTTGTTTGACTTGGTCATGAAATGCACAAGATGTACAGTCCTATAATGGAGTGAGAAGAGAAAAAGAGAAATGTATCAGAGTGCCTGATGAAGATTATGTCCGGTTTCTCACAAGTGTTTGTTTTTTTTTTTCTCATTATTTTTACATTTGCATTATTTTTGTCTTGGTAATTGTATGCATATACTGATTTACGCGTACCCTCTCTGAGAAACATTGAAAGTGGCCAATTGAAAGAGTTTCACATCAAACGCATTCATCGTTTTGTAACAATGTTGCTTTGTGAGACAGCATTTTAACAGGTTAGTCCAGAGTTTTTGTACAAAGACATTTGTAAATGGAGCTCAACTTAAAGACCTAACCAATGAAATAAATGACTTAAATGCCAGCAATCATTTTGTCACAGATATGAATATTCTGTCCTTTGGATTTTCAAAATAAGACTAATCTCTTTATTTTGTGCACTGTGTTCAAAACTGATAAAAATGCACCAGTTGTTCCACAGCTTTAATATAGAGCCACAATCACAAAACGATGCTGCTTCACATTGTGGATGTAGAGAGAGCACAAACTCATTTCCATCAGGTTTTTATCCCAGTTCAACTCCTGAACACCTTCAAGCAGCAACTCGGCCGTGAAATCAAGGCTGAAAACCATTGAAATAAGGACGAAGCAATACTGAACAAGTGAATCAAGAAAGACAACTTTTCACGACCACGATAGAAGATGTGCTTCACGTTTTTAGATGTTAACGCCATATCATCACGGAAAGTGAGCACATGTTTCAATGGCAGGAGTGATGTCCACTTGGTGCATTTTTATTTCACTTAAAAGCTTCTTGTCAACAAAAGTCATTCCTTTGGGATTAGTTCAATTTTTTTTATATCTCTCTTGATCTTTTTTTTTTGCATGATATCACCTCCATTAAAGATTTTATGAGAATCACCCCTCAAGTGTTGTGATTTCTTTTTTTTTTTTTATAAAGTATCCATTCAGCACTAATTACTAGAGTACTTTTAAAGACCTTATATGAAAATAAAAAATCCATTTTCCAAGTTTTTATCTTGTCTTTACGAGCCTAAATTGGTCATTTATGACTTGGTCTGTGTCAGTTTTCTGAAGGAGGGGAAAAAGGGATAAATGACGACATTGTCATATTGTCCGTTTCTCTTCCTCTAAAACAGCCTTGAGCGTCGGACGAGTCATCCCACAATCTTCTGGTGATGCTCATGCAGTCCCTGAACGCAACTGGCTTCTTTTCTTTTTTGAAAATGTCAATCAAATGTGGTGGATGTCTCCTCCACCATAAAGAGATTTACTGACAAATCTAGTTACGTGTTGACGCTTCAATCCGGAGCACCGTGATGCAACAGGAAGAGAATCAGGTGTGAAGCAATCAGGTGTCAGGTGAGAATCAGGTGTCAGCAAGCTGGCAGGTGAGCAGATATTTGTTGAAAAAAATCTGCTCAGAAAGGACACAAGAACTATTCTGCTCGTTCTGAGAAGCATTTATTACTTGCTGTCGGTTTGACACATTACACGAGAAAATTACACACACTTTCTATGTAACAGTAAACAATAGTGTCTTTATTACCTGGAGAGCATAAACAATAAATAGCTGCAAACAAAACACATGAAGGTATTTTCATACTAAAACGTAACAGCAGGAGTGCACTGCTCATTTGGATAAAGTTTGCTGCCTTTTCCTTCTGTTCAATACTTGGTGGAAGAAGAAAAAAAAAACAGCACTGGAAAGTGTGACTCAGACGTTTTTGTGCAAACAAGACTAAAACCATCTCTGCCTGAAATGAGAGATGAGGTCTTTGTCGAAAAGTCATCATTGAGATCATAAGAAGATAAAAACTTTGGACGTACAGCAGATCTCTGCATGCTTAAAAACACACACAGCATTTAACCTGGGAGAGAAACTAAAAGGTAGAGGAACTACAGTGCTTTTGTTGATGTTGAAGTTTCTCCGTCATCGTCTTGCTCTTGGCTTGAAGCTCCCTGGAAATGATAAAGAAATATTCAGGAACATCTTTTGTCGCGTGATGTGTTTTTTGCACTCCTTCTATAAAAGTTTGGACAAATAAATCCACGTTTGTGTGTCACAAACGTGGAAAACGCACAGAAAACTGCCACATGCAAATATGTGAAACTTTAACAGTAAACTAAATCATTTTACTCCTTTTAATGTAAATCTTCATCGGCTGCAGACGAATAAAGAGCCAGAGTTCAACAAAATAGGACGAAACTGGTGTCAAGATGAATAGCCTTGTAATGCAAAACACGTTTATTGGTGTTACCGTGCTCCGATTTCTGCTGTAACGCTTCAAGATGCTGGCGCTGGTGATGTAGACGGCATTGATGATCAGCGAAACCGTGACAGAGAAGACGGCAATGCCAGAGACCACACACAGCAGAGTCAGACCGCCGACGAACAGCAGGAACGCTGGCAGACATGCAGGCGAGGGGCAGGTCAGACTCAAGAAGAGAAAAACAGCTCAACCGCCACCCCACTGGACGACACCCACCTTCAAAGAAAACAAAGCCCACTGCAGACATAATGATTGTCACGAGAGCAAAAGTGAGGAAAAGTCCACAGGGCACCGCAGCCATGGCGCCGAACAGGACTACCGCGAGCGCCACGAAAGGGTGGCTGCTGAGGTATTGGCCGACTCTCGAATTCATCACCCTGGCCACCTGGAGAAGGACACAGAGCGGATGGGGGGGGGGTACATTCACCGACAGATCAATACGAACACATCAAGAAAGGTGTAAAGATGGTCATGCTGATGAAGGGGTGAAGTTGGAGGTTACCTTGGGGTCCTCCTGAAGTTGGCTCAGCAGGGTGGCCCATCTGTCACACAGCTGCTGCAGGTCGAACCCACTGCTGCTGCTGCTGGTCTCCATCCTCTCACACATAAACAGACTGAGGAGCCACAACAGAGTCAACACGTCTGAGGAAAAACTCACCACCAAGGAACTTGTCAAAAGTTACTTCAACAGCTTGTTTGTGTATCTTTATCGACATGATACAAACTCACGCAACGCCTCGACGGCTGAGAAAATAAGACAGCCACAAACTGAACTACTGCTCAGCTTTCACGAGTTTGACTTAAATGAGTAAAAAACTTGACCTCTCTGAAATCCCAAACAAACTTCTGCTGACAGCTACACACCTGAAACGTGGACGACCTCGTTTGATCCTCGGCAAACTTCAGCTCGCAGCACAAGAAACTGTGTCCTGTTGTCGCCTCACATACTTATCCAGCACCAACACACCCTTCTTTTTTAAAAAACACACCTCTTTCCTTCTCTTCCTCCTCCTCCTTCTTCCTCTTTTGGATTCCACACAGATAGAGAGAAAACGCCTCCTGGCGGCATTGCTGCCATCTACTGGTCACCCAACGCACTGCAGTGCAGCGCTTCTTAAACACTGAGACGTTTTCTCACAATTTGGTTGCGTCTTCTCATCAATGATGCTTTGAATATCGGTGGCAAACTCTTAATCTTAATTCCAATTCCAGTAAAAAAAAGGGTGTTTAAAAATGCTGGCTTGCGAAACTTTCTCTTCAATGAACAACTTCTTCATAAAGAAACATCTAAACTATCAAATCAGGGTTCAGGGTTTTTTTTCGAGTGTCATTTCCTTCAATTTATTGAGTCAATCTCATTATGGCAGGAGTGTGTTTGGCATTGCATGTTTATTGCCTCCAAGTGGTCAAAAGAAAGAACTGCAACGTCGCTGTAAAATAATCGTGGAGCTTCACCATCTGTTCACATTGGATGGTGTGCGTGATTGAAACAAATCCAAATCATAGTCACACTCGTTTTGTTCACAAGGCATCGCCTTGTTGTGAGGACACATCTCTGCTATTTGTGACCCTCGTGAGGAAGACGGGGATTCAAATCCTGCTTGTTGCAGAAATCTGATGTAAGCAAAACCAATGACAACAACTAAAGGTTTGTTATGACTTGTAACAATGGGAGCAGCTGCAGAGGCAAAGCAATGTCAGGAATGCTTCGAGCAAAGTAGAAGTTGTAAATCAGCTTTGTAACATCGCCTCAATGTATTTCAGCAAGAGGACAATTGACGGTCTGCATCGGCCCCTCAAATGGGAGTTTCCACCTACTTTGACATATTGTTCATCGTCATCTAGGAACTTCTGTCTCTAATTATGACGGATGCCATGGTCAGCTATCTCTGTGTCTGCCAAATTGTGCCATAAAAGACCAATTGTCTTCATTGGGTAGCAGATGAATTATGAAATGATTTGTTTGTGCTGCTGAGAAAACGCCCCTCCCTTCTCCAGATGAATCTGATACATAGAAAAGAGATACACAAAGAACAAATGTGTGTTTGTAAATGTTTGTTTGGAACAAGAGTATCTTAGTGGGGGACAGCATGTATCCTGCTGCGGTGGAGCTTTAGTAAATGAAGCCGGCGCTGGCCTTTTTGAGGATGCACGGTTTGATATTGATCGCTGAACTGCAGCTGCTTTATTATGAGGGAAAACACACCAGTTCTCCAGAGATCCAGCAGGGGTTTTACTTCACATCTGTCGGGCTGGAACGGCTCTGTAAAAAAAAATAACGCGCACGCAAAGTCACTTTGTGTTCTGCCGGGTCTGCCGTTAGGAGGCACCGACAAGAGTTGCCCACGACGGCCGAGACGGATCGGAATTGATAGATGAGCGAGCTTCAACACCGCCGCTGATTGCATCTTCAATCAGAGATACTGTAGGAAGTGCATGGCACTGCCACCTCCACACACAAATTAAGTTCAGCCCCCTGAATTTTGGATGGCGTTGTAGGCATGCGGACAGGTTACTGCGAGGGTCTGATCGAGTGTAATGGCAGCGTGATCTGTTCTGAACTACACCAAAGAGAGACACCCCCGGGACCAGTGATGACAACTTATTTGGACCCTTTATAGCTGGCAGCCATTCTAATTAATCACGCTGTTTTGTATTGAGTACAGGGGAAAGATTTGGAGAGAAAGAGAGAGAGAGAGAGAGAGAGAGACTGCACCAAACCTCTCCAGACTGCTAAACACACTGAACTCAGTGAACTGAGGAGCTACAGAACGGAGAATTGTGGAGACAGTTTGTGCAAACAAAGGATTTTCCCAATAATTAGACTCCAGATGTTGCTTTTTCTTCTGCTGTTTCCTCTGTGTTTACGCTCTTGTTTTTCACATCACAGTGTTTCATTAGACAACCCCCATTTACTTTATGACAATGGCAAAGTTTATTCCGACATCTGTGTCGCACCACATTTCAAACGGCAGAGGCGAACTGCTAACCGTGTGAAGTCACATCCTCGTTTGGATTTAAAGAAAAATTGGTGTCACTTTTCAGACAACATCAACAGAAGCTTCTGCGGCGCAACAAAGATTATTCGTTTCCTTTCTGTAACATGAAGGCACCAATAAAGTCCCTTTCGAAGTGAATGGTTTGCCATTTTTAGAGTCGGTCTCCAGTAAAAAAGGCCTGAGAAACATTGACGCTGTGACACGACATAAATCTGCAGACTGACATTGCAAAAGGATTCACTGTGACACTATTTGAAGCATAACCTCTGTACTTGACTCTTTGTCACAGCAGCTCATCAAACTGACAAATTTGATGGGTGAAACTTGATCCCTTGACGGCGGACGCGTGCCTGCCCAACATCATGCGCTGGCTCTTATGAATCCCTTCATGATTGGACTTGTGCTGATGTAACCTCACTCAACTTAACAAGTAATTAGGAGCCACGATCTGTTCCTACATTCTCATCCTGAAAGCAAATCTCTTCAATCAATCTCTCGCTTCTGTTTGTCAGAGCCTTAATTATTCTGTTGCAATTAACTTTTTAGCAGCAAGTAACACATTCAAAGATTGCAGAAGTAGTAACCCCCCCCACCCCCCTTCCCCTAATTGCTCACTGTTTTCCCTGTTGAACAGAACAAGACAGCTGACAGTAACAGAGTCGTTGTGTTGCTCCTGAGTTCAACCACATTTTTTGACAAGCAGTACGATCTTGAACAGGAAGGTATAGATGAAAACTGGATGTCTCTAATGTGTGTCCCTCACACGCCGTGCAGGGAAAGATTCGACTGTCTGGGAGGAAATTGACTGTATGATATGTATGCTGGCATGTGCAGGAGCTGCTCGACAGATTGCCGCCAACCTGATTGATGGTCTGTCTGCAAATTCCAATTTGCATCCACTGATTGTTAAAACTAATCACTGAGAGAGGAGGAGCGACGAGGACGGTGAAACGGTGGGAAATCGTCTGTGGAGCTCCTGTTCGCTGCTGCAGGTCGACCTCTGGTGCAGCTTTTCCTGAAATGATGTCTGAGTCTCAGCCGTTCCCAACCTGGGGTCCGGGACATTGTTGGGGGCGTGCGCCACAAATCACAGCGAGGGCCTGAAGGTTGTCAAAATTCTGAGAAAAAAAAGCTGCAATAAGACACCTTTTACAATCTAAAGCAGAGATAAGAAGCTCCTCGTGCTTCTAAATGTGAAGGTCCTGCTTTTATTTGGCAGTTCAAACTTCAATGTAATGACTTTGCCAATCAGATGAACTGGTGGTCCGCATTCTCTCTCAGAGACACTTTGGGAGGTGATTTCACTTGATGCCTCCTTCCACATTGGCAGACCACAGTCAAAGCCTGAGAGGTGACTCGGAGAGACCTGCGTCTCTTCTCCTTCTTTCAGCTTGTCACAGTTGATGTCTTCACCTCTCTATCACACTGTCGCTCCAAACCGCCCCCCCCCACACCCCCAGCACACACTTTGTTCACCTCTCTTTGAAGTTGCACGGCAGTATTTGGCCAGCAGTCTGCCACTGGGGAACCAAATGTCTTTGGAGTGCGCCCTGTGTCAAATTGGATAGTCTTCATTGTCGGGGGGGGGGGTTGTCATTTTGCCAGATAAAGGGGGGTGGGGGCAGTTTGCGGTTCCTGTCCTCCAACAGGGGCGAGGGAGAGAGGCTCAAAGGGAGCTCCCTGGGGGGCGGTAAAGGGCACGGCGGAGGATGCAGCCAGAGCGCTCCAACATCAGCAGCGTCACCTCCAGAATGAACACAGGCCCACAAAACGCAGAGTGATGGAAGAGTAACACTGATGTCCTGCATGATAGAAGGGAAACTGGCTTCTTAATTTCAACTGTTGCCGAGAGTCCTCTGTTCTTCCGTGAAATCTATACTGAACATCCGTGGAATCTTGATAATTCGTGTTTAGTTCGGGAATTTTTGTCGGTGAGTTTTAATTCCAGGCAGATGGGCCGACTGGAGCCTTTTCCACGGTTAACTTTTGTGACTGTGAGATCTTCAGAAATAGGATTTCAGTCCCAGTGGAAATTATCTGATGACGAGCAAACGATCTCAATCTTTTCACGCCACCTCCCGCGGATTAAATGCGCACTTCGACTTACAAACATGTCCGAGTCACATGTGGCCGTCTCGCAGGCTCTTGCAGGCTTTCGGGTTTATCATCTCCTTCATCAGGAATGAAAATTGAATTTGCATTATTAAATCAGTGTGTTTCCCACTTTCAATTATAATGATTCAACACTGCTGCTGCGTTGGCTTCAGTTTTATGAGGTGCCACTGAATCACTGAGTAGTGTGGAAATGCTCCAAACTTGGGTCAGTGGGTTTGAAGAAGGAGGGAAAAAAACCCCACAACTCCACAAGAAAAATGAACCTGATCAACACAATGTTGCTGCATGGTGTTGTTTCAGCTCCTCATCACATATTCAGTTTCTTTCTCAGCTGCAGTATTTTGATGGATTGCTGTTGCTGCCTTTTAGGTTTTTTTGCATTTTGACGCTTGAATTATGATTGAGGAGGGTGTCGGGTAAAAAAGCTGCCGCAGGATAAGTTGCAGCCCAATTGAAGGGGGACAATTTGGAAAAATAATAAAGGAAAAAAGAGAGAAAAAAGGGTCGCTGGAGGTCCTGATAAAAGAAAGGTGAGGCGAGAACACCCTCGTCCATTACTGGTTGAACCCTGGTGCCGCTCTGACCTGGCCCTCAAGACCACAAAAGGGAGGCGAGGAGGAGGGACGTGAAAGCCAGGCGATAAATGGGAGTGGCAACAGCGAGAGTTCCTCTTTCTAATTAAACCGGCAGCCATCCTTTTGTATTTCCCATCACTTCATAATGTGTCCCTCAGGAAAGCTGCGAGGCTGTTCTGTCCATGCATCACAGCTTTAATATCAGCCGCTCGACTTGCTCATTAAACGCCGCTCGATTGTTTTGAAACTGAGGGGGGATATGCACGTCACTTTGTAGGCTCCGTGTGGGGAAAAATGAGATGATTTTGTCAAATTTGGATATGACTGCTGCTCGCAGGTAATTCAAGCCGATCTTTTATGATGCAAACAAACATGTCAGGCGCGTGCGCATCAGCTCTCACAAAGAAACACGTTGCCGTCAGTGTCAACTTCACAGGTGACCTTTTGTTTCTCGGCCTGTTCGGACGACGTCGTTTGATGCTCCAACCAACCTGATTTAAGCGCCACTCCAACATCAAGGCGGTGTGGTTAGCGAGATGAAAGCACAAAGGGGCTGCAGAGTGGGTAATACATTGAGCAGGCAGGTATTCACAGCCAGAAGCGAGGCAGCTGGGGAGAGGGACTATGCGCGATGAAAGGGGGATTAGCATGGATTCATCATCCCCTAAAAGGTGTTAGTGCTGCATGTGGCTACTGCGTGACTTCCGGGAGGGAGCTCAGAAGGGCTTGGTGCTTGTCATGATCACAAGAAGTCGCCTTGTCTTGAACATTTCATATCTCCCTTGGAAATGGGACGATCGAATTTAACAGTCTGTTTTTTTCGAAAACAAAAACATCGGCCAGTGAGGATAAAAAATGGGACGGCAGGACGGCTCCTGATTGCCGTGTTGATGGTGTTGATGTTTTAATGTCTCGACGCGTCCGTGAACCCCTTAACCTCCGCTTTTCTCCTTTGAGTGAATAGATCAACACCCCTGAATGCTTGATAGCACTTTAGGCTGCATTTACACTCAGCATTAAATATTCATGACTGAATTACCAACTGTGGAAGTGAACTTATAACGCTTCCTTAAAAGCACCCCGTGGAGTTAATGAACACAAGTTACCCAAAGGAACCAATGATGTTGGGCTAATTGTGCTTTGTATCATGGACATAAGTGATGACACCGAGTTACTGCTGGTTCCATTTTGCTAAAAAAACCATCTGTGACGTTCACGTCCCTTAAAACAGTCAAGATATTTCCGCAAGTCCAAAAGTTTCCAGTAAACACTGTCATATAAAAGACCTTTTGAATAGTGCTGTAATGTGACAGAAACAGGAATATATATATTGTGTTTTCAGCACCCACATGGAAATGCAGAGGTTTGAGATTTCCACGCTGGAGCTCGCTTTCAAACCGACTCTTTTTGGGGTACCTCATAGTCAATCTCCATCGAGCTCCCAGGTCAGGACAATTCTTCTGTTAGTTCATCACTTTCAAAATTGCATTCAAATCTTTATTTGCTGTGCGGGCTACTGGCAAGGCTACTGGGTTCTTGCTGCTTTCGCCTTCACTGCTTCATAAATATATGACGTGTCGCATTAGCAGTTTTAATGACTTAAACCCTTTAAAAGCTTCTCCTGTGCCGGTCTGAAGGTGCAGTGGGCGAGCTTGTGCATTTATTCCAAACTGCCTTGAAGAGATGAGAAAGCAAAGATCTAAAAAAAGATGCATTTTATATTAAATTAAAGTATTTCATGATATTTGTTTAAAAAAAAAATACAACAACAAACCAAACAACTCCTGCTTCTGTCATACTGGTCACAGTGCAGCAGGCAAGGCTGGCAGCTTCATGGGGTGAAATCAAGCCATCATCGAAACCCTTTCATCCCTGCAAGAGTAAGTTATGGTCATCCTCACTGGACAGTCAAGAGCTCTTTGAAAATGTGCAGTCTGGTTTTCAGTGGACCCACAACACAGGAGTCTTCAATTACGCTGTTCCGGCTGCTGGTTCTGTGCTGCTCTCCCTCCTGGTCCTCCTTGATGTCAGCGCTGCCTGTGATCCCATCAATCACTCACAACTCACTCGTCGTCTGAGAGATTTTGATGGAATTAGTGAACCAGAACCGGAATGGTTTCCATCACGTCTTACACACAGTCACATACGCACAGTGTTACTGTCAACATCAGACGCCTTAGCGCCACGCGTCATCACGCGATCGGCAGAAAAACGTATCAGAGCAGCCGCAGACAGGCTGATCCATCTGTGTTTCTGCAGCGTCATCGCTGGCGAGACCTGGTAATAAATGCACACACAATGCATGGTCTGGTTTCTGAACCAAGTCTTCTCTTGGGAGCGTAATGACTGCCAAATTTTAAGTTCTTCCCTTCTCTGACATGAGCTCCCTCGGGTCAAGTGGGAGAACTGGTCTGTGTCTGTACGAAAGAACAAAGACACAGACTCTCTCTTTATCTCTCGCCCATTTTCTTATTTTCCTGCTTCCCTCTCGGGGACTCTTCTCATCACACTGAAGCAGATGCTTCACACGGTTAAGAGCTGACAGGACATTTATCAGACCGACCCACTTTATTTTACTGTATAGATGAAAAAGCACACTGACCTCTGCTCATACAGTCTCACAGAGAGGAGGCTTTATTGAAGGAGGCAAGTTGTTTTGCTACAACAGACACACTGAACATTTTGTTCATCTGTCGACAAGTCAACTGTGATGCAGGGAAATAGCACAGTGAGTCTTTTTTGCCGTCGGAGTTGTTCTCTGGGAGAGAGGTGTTAATTGGCTTGCCGTGACTTTGGCGTGTCTGTGATTGGTAGCCTGTGAATATCAACAAGTCGGAGATTGGCTGGCAGCTTGGTGGATGTAACCAGGGGGAGTTTGCACGGCTTGAACTCCAATCAGAGGTGATTGCAGGCACGTAAAATAGCATCCTATCTCATGTGTATTTGTTCTCCTGCTTTCTCACTTAGCCTAACGTTGACAGGGACAAAGTGTCGGCTGAGTCACGGCTGGTGTCAAAGGATTTTAATTAGGCCCAGGCAAACATGCAGCGACGCTTCCAGCACAGCAGAGGACCTGCGAGATTATATACAGTTTTAACTTCATCCTCAACGTTTAACTGTGATGATTCTACTCAAAAAGCTGGCTATATGTTATGGTTTTCGAGTGTCATCACACCTCCTTGAGCGAGTGTCAGACAGGATTAAACATGTTCCACCAGCCATCAGCAGGAACTTAGGTTGATACAATACGTTGTGTGTACATTCTGGATGGTTGTTGCTGAACTGTTGTTGCTGTGAATAACCAACAAAGCTGTTATTTTCATTACAACAAACTGACATCAGTACTTTTAAGCTGCAAAACTGGACAGAAGCGTTGAGGTCGGCTCCTCAAATGATTCATAAATATTCTACTCCTGTCTTTTATTTTGGCACCTCGGAAGCAGCTTTACATGAGTAACAGCAGTAGAGCTGCTGGAAGAAAATTATATATTGATACAGTTTTGTCATAAAAATCTTTAAAAAAAAGGGGACAAACGGACACAGCATTGTGTCTGTCTTGTTACGGACAAAAAGAAGCAAAATCCCCATCGGTTCTGAATCTTTTATTTCTTTTGTCCAAAAATATCAGCTAATACTTTTCTGCATACTTTCTCACAGCACAGTAATATATACTCTTGTACAGTCGATACATTCATTGGGAGGAAAGAAAAAAAAGAAAGAAAGACGGAATTATGCAAGCCTATAATCACTCCAGTACAATCATGAGACACAGCTTGGAAACACTGCCATGGAAAGAGGTAAAAGACTGTTCAAAAGAGTCGTCATGTAGAAAATCACCATCAGAAAAAATACCAAAGAAAGCTGCTAGAAGCGTCTGTTGTACATTCATGGATACATCATTACAATACTGTGCTGCAGGTAATTATATTCCTCATGACTGCGTATAAATAGTGATTTTATACATTACTGGTCCTATGACACAAACACTTTTTTAAAGCTTCTGTTCGTCTAATACTAACTTTATATACACACACGCACGCACACACACGCTCACATGCACACGATAGAGCTGAAAGAGCGAGAGAGAGAAAATGGAGCACAGCAGGATGTGTGAGAGAGAAAAATACAATTTCCCCCGCTGTGATCGATCTGCGATTGGTTCACTTTTTAATGTGTGGCTGAAGAAAATATAGATTCTGGGCATTTCTCCCTCTCAGAATGGGGGAAGATCACTCTGCATCGATCTCCCCCCCCCCCTTTCTCTCCCGACCGGCTCACGTGAAAAAGGAAGGGCCACCTGCATGTGACGCTCCTTGCCAGCTCATCCCTCCACTTTGGTTTCCCAGCATGTCTGACTCTGTCCCCGGAGGCCGCCGCAATGAGCCGCCGGTCCTCACACAAATGTCACATTAACATGGGGGAGCCGCTGGAAGGGGTTAACACGTGGAATAAATGTCATTGCCACACTGATCCTGACAGCGCTCCTCGAGGTGAAGAAGAAACTGTTCTCTACTTTGGCAACGATCAAAATCATGTCACGAAGTTAACGTCGCCTGTAAATTAATCGCACATTGTGAAACTGGTATAATCGTTCCGCGAAACCTGGATGATTCAGGTCAAGGTGGTTTCCGTGTGATTACCAATTGTTGCCCTACCGGCCATCACAAAAAAACGGTCAACATTTTTCAGATTTAATAGCCTGGTTTCACGTGACGTCACGTTGCTACGCGACACTCGGATGGAGGGCAGGAAGTAATGAATAAGGGTCTAGCCTGCTGAAACACGAGGAGTCTACGTTGCTCAAGACGAGAAAAAGGAAGGAGTTTGTATCGAGTGATTAAGATTGTTCTCTTTGGTAGGAAATGTCAGAAGCTTTGAGAAAAATGGCCAAAATATCGAGATTGAATCTCCCCTTGAGGTCTGGAGGAGCAGAGTCAGCTACTGTAGGCATCTGCAGCGACCACTGCATCAGAGGTAACTTAGTTGCCTCGTTTTTTGTGGTCAAATGGTTCGCGATGGTCCGGATTTATGGGAGAGTTTTGCTCGATCTCTGAGGACGACCGAAAGCCGGCGATTCAAGACTCTCAGATCAATTTCCTGATGACCAGCGACAGAGCGCGGTGCTGTCCGTTCACACGTATGTTACATGTTAGACACAAAGGCAATCAGTTAACGAGTGAAGAGGACACTTGAGAAATTAACTTTGAGCAAGTGCGTTTGACTTCAAGTGGGAACGAAGGAGGGAGGGGGTTGGGAGGGGGAGCGCGTAAGGCGAGGAGCAGATGGCAATCGGTACTCCCTCATTCGCGCCGCAATTTCGCAGGAAAATCAATTTGTGTCGAACAAAGAAACGGGAACTGAAAGTGGACGCACATGCAACGATGGTGCATGCGTGCACAATCGGGTGAGGAGCTGCAGAGGACGGTTTGCTCAGGTAATGATGACGGCGAAAGAAATTGGAAAACCTGCCAAGAATCAGAACGGGTGCAAACAGAGCGCTCAGGTACAACATCTGTCACCTTATTTGGACTTTCACTTGTGGAAAAAAGTCCCTGTTTCACTGTCACATATTGATCACTCAGCGATCTGAAATACTCACCAGTTGTCTGGCGTAAACAGTAGCCATGGACTCCATCAATATCTTTTAAGACATCTGTGCCAATGATGTTCACTGTATTGCTTGTATTTGGACTGTTGGTGTCTTCATGTTGTGTTTAATGTATATAGAGCTGCGTGTCACTGCTACAGTGATACGTGAATTTTGTGTGTTTTACAGCGTTGCTGATTGGAGAGTCGGCCAGCACATTTGAAATGTCACTTTTTATCTTCATTCAAATGAAACTCCAAATGTGCCCTTTTGACCCACAGCGAGAGACTTCTGCTTTGTTGTTTGAACACTTTTTTCAAAATCAATCTCTAAATATAACTCACTTTTATTTTGGAAAACAACCTGCTAACTTAAGCAAATTAAAAGGAGAATGCCTTTATATATAAAAACCAGTAGATTCACATCTCCTTCCTGCCTATAGTGAACTTTCAGTCAGAGTGCAGACAGACAATCTTATAGTGCAAAATATACAATCATATTTAGTTTAAATGTATCAATACAAGTCCATCGGCACACCAGCGAGTCAATTAACTTTCAATCACAAAAATCCCGAGTAAATACAAACAGTTGTTTTTTGCACTTTTCCAAAAATAGACTTGCAGAAGTTCACAGCTGTATCTTAAGGGTTTTCTCTTTCTTATCACAGCAGTGAAGTTGACAAATTAAACGTATTGCCCCGACTTTTTTTGTTGTTGCAGCACTCTGTTTCTGCTCCAACAGTCGACATTGTGATGGAATAAAGGAATGAGGCCCCAGAAGCCGCAGCCTTAAGTCTCAGACGCTCGAGTGTCGAACAAGAGTTTTCGGGGGCTCGGCTTCATCAGCGATGACAGACACGCCGAACATTCATCAGATTTAAAGCCTGAATAAAGAAGGCCTGATGTGTCTGATCCCTCCCGCCAGGTATTAGCAGAAACCTGCCCTTTGGCACAGCTCCATTCGCACTGGATAAATGAACCCTGCTAATACCCCAAGGTGTCTGCAGAATGGATGTGCATTGATCTCAGTGTGCTCTGTCTGTGGGCAACACAGCAGCACAGTGTGTGTGTGTGTGTGTGTGTGTGTGTGTGTGTGTGTGTGTGTGTGTGTGTGTGTGTGTGTGTGTGTGTGT